>JARQOC010000005.1:419293680-419583680 GCA_033576535.1 Allobates femoralis | reverse complement strand
TTAACCAACAGGCCAGACCGCATATCAAATATACGGGTTGGAGGTCACTTGGGTAATAGTGATCATAACTTAATAAGCTTTCAAGTATCCTTTACTAAGACGTGTAGTAGAGGGGCCACAAGGACACTAAACTTCAGGAAGGCAAATTTCCAACGGTTGAGAGATGATCTTAGTGCAATAAACTGGGACGATGTCCTGAGACATAAAAGTACACAACACAAATGGGAGATGTTTATTAGCATCCTGAATAGGACCTGTGCACAATATATACCCTATGGGAATAAGCATACTAGAAATAGGAGGAAACCACTTTGGCTAAATAAAGCGGTAAGAAGTGCAATATGTGACAAAAAGAAAGCATTTAGGGAATTAAAGCAAGTAGGTAGTGATGAAGCATTAAATAAATACAGAAAATTAAATAACATTTGTAAAAAGCAAATCAAGGCAGCAAAGATTGAGACAGAGAGACTCATTGCCAGAGAAAGTAAAAAGAATCCCAAAATATTTTTTAACTACATAAATAGTAAGAAACTAAAAAATGATGGTGTTGGCCCCTTTAAAAATAGTCTGGGTGAAATGGTGGATGAGGATGAGGAAAAAGCAAATATGCTAAATGACTTTTTTTCAACAGTATTTACACAAGAAAATCCCATGACAGACATATGATCAGTGATAACGAAAATTCTCAATTAAACGTCACCTGCTTAACCCAAGAGGAAGTACGGCATCGTCTAAAAATCACTAAAATTGACAAATCCCCGGGCCCAGATGGGATACACCCCAGAGTGCTGCAGGAATTAAGTACTGTCATAGATAGACCATTATTTTTAATATTTAAAGATTCCATAATAACAGGGTCTGTACCACAGGACTGGCGTATAGCAAATGTGGTGCCAATATTCAAAAAGGGGACAAAAACTGAACTTGGAAATTATAGGCCAGTAAGCTTAACCTCTACTGTGGGTAAAATCCTAGAGGGTTTTCTAAGAGATGCTATACTGGAGTATCTGAAGAAAAATAACCTCATGACCCATTATCAACATGGTTTTACGAGGGACCGTTCCTGTCAAACTAATCTAATAAGCTTCTATGAAGAAGTAAGTTCTGGACTGGACCAAGGAAATGCAGTGGATGTGGTGTATATGGACTTTTCAAAAGCTTTTGATACGGTGCCACACAAAAGGTTGATACATAAAATGAGGGCAATGGGGATAGGGGAAACTATGTGTAAGTGGGTTAAGAACTGGCTTAGTGATAGGAAACAAAGGGTGGTTATTAATGGAACACACTCAGAATGGGTCACAGTTAACAGTGGGGTACCACAGGGGTCAGTGTTGGGCCCGCTTCTATTTAATATATTTATTAATGACCTTGTAGGGGGCATACAGAGTAGAATCTCAATATTTGCAGATGACACTAAACTCTGCAGGGTAATCAATACAGAGGAGGACACTTTTATATTACAGGAGGATTTATGTAAACTAGAAGCTTGGGCTGCTAAATGGCAAATGCGCTTTAATGGGGATAAATGTAAAGTCATGCACTTGGGCAGAGGAAACAAAAGGTATAATTATGTGCTTAATTGTAAAACACTGGGCAAAACTGTCACTGAAAAAGACCTGGGTGTATGGGTAGATGACAAACTCACATTTAGTGGCCAGTGTCAGGCAGCTGCTGCAAAGGCAAATAAAATAATGGGATGTATTAAAAGAGGCATAGATGCTCATGAGGAGAACATAATTTTACCTCTATACAAGTCACTAGTGCGACCACACTTAGAATACTGTGTACAATTCTGGTCTCCGGTGTATAAGAAAGACATAGCTGAACTAGAGCGGGTCCAGAGAAGAGCGACAAAAGTTATTAGAGGACTAAGGGGTCTGCAATACCAAGACAGGTTATTAAACTTGGGGTTATTTAGCTTGGAAAAACGAAGGCTTAGGGGTGATCTTATAATAATGTATAAATATATGAGGGGGCAGTACAGAGACCTTTCTAATGATCTCTTTACTCTTAGGCCTGAGACTGGGACAAGGGGGCATCCTCTACGTCTGGAGGGAAGAAGGTTTAATCATAATCACAGACGCGGATTCTTTACTGTAAGAGCAGTGAGACTATGGAACTCTCTGCCACATGATGTTGTAATGAGTGAGTCACTACTAACATTTAAGAAGGGCCTGGATGCCTTTCTTGAAAACTATAATATTACCAGTTATATATACTAGATTCTTTGATAGGGCGTTGATCCAGGGAATTAGTCTGATTGCCGTATCTGGAGTCAGGAAGGAATTTTTTCCCCCAATGTGGAGATTAGTGTTGCCACATGGGGTTTTTTTTGCCTTCCTCTGGATCAACATGTTAGGCTATGGGTTGAACTAGATGGACTTAAAGTCTTCCTTCAACCTTAAAAACTATGTTACTATGTTACTATGTTACTAAATTCTTGCCCATTCTTCCCTGCAAAACAGCTGGAGCTCAGTGAGGTTGGATGGAGAGCGTTTGTGAACAGCAGTTTTCAGCTATTTCCACAGATTCGCGATTGGATTCAGGTCTGGACTTTGTCTTGGCCATTCTAACACCTGGATACGTTTATTTTTGAATGATTCCATTTTAGAGTTTGCTTTATGTTTGGGATCATTGTCTTGTTGGACGATAAATCTTCGTCCCAGTCTCAGGTCTTTTGCAGACTCCTACAGGTTTTCTTCCAGAATGGTCCTGTATTTGGCTCCGTCCATCTTCCCATCAATTTTAACCATCTTCCCTGTCCCTGTTGAAGAAAAGTAGGCCCAAACCATGATGCTGCCACCACCATGTTTGACAGTGGGGATGGTGTTTTGAGGGTGATGAGCTGTGTTGTTTTGATGCCAAACATATCGTTTTGCATTGCGGCCAAAAAGTTCAATTTTGGTTTCATCTGAGCAGAGCACCTTATTCCACATGTTTGGTGTGTCTCCCAAGTGTCTTGTGGCAAACTTCAAACAAGACTTTTTATGGATATCTTTGAAAAATGGCTTCCTTCTTGCCGCTCTTCTATATAGCCAGTTTTGTGCAGTGTACGACTGATTGTTGTCCTATGCACACACTCTCCCACCTCAGCTGTAGATTTCTGCAGTTCATTCAGAGTGATCATGGGCCTTTTGGCTGCATCTCTGATCAGTCTTCTCCTTGTTTGAGATGAAAGTTTTGAGGATCCCATAATAGGATACTCAAGTGATCAGTATCCCAATATTGCATCTGCTGACAGTATCAGCCCCTTGCATGGTACCACTGGCGGGACACCCACTGGACTCCCTGCCAGATGACACCACTGGACCACCATGCCGGATGACTCTGCTGGACCCCCCGTTGGATCACCTTGTTGGACCACCATTGGACGACCCCATCAAAGACCGCCAACACTCCCAATCTCGCAGGACATAGCCCTCGGCGCACACCCTCTCACCTCCATGGACATAGCCCCGTGCTGCACACACCAGCACCCAGCCACAGCTGGCAGGAAAGTTTGCTGCTTGAGGCCTGTGCAGGAGATGGGGTGTGGGCACCCTCACTGTCTGCAAGCCACGCACTTTCCTGCTGGCTGTGCCTGGGTGACAGTGGGTGCAGCGTGTTGCTACACACACACACAAACACATGCATATACACATACAGACATACATATACATACATGAACACACCTGCATACATGTATACGCACATGCATATACACACACATGCATGTACATATATACTCACACATAGACGTACACACATGCATATACACATATACTTACACATGCATATACACGCACATACATGTACACACATACACATGCAAACACACATGCATGCACACATATACATGTACACACATACACACATGCATACATACATATACACACTCATACATACAGTAAAAATGTCCCCACACATACATTCACATAGTATAATGTCCCCACACACATATATACACATACATATGCACATAAACACTCACATACACAAACACGCACATACACATACACGCACATGCACACATGCTAACACACACACACAAATGCATATACACACAATCACATACACATGCATATACACACATGCATGCACACATACATGCACACACGCACATACATGTACCCATACATGCGCATATACATGCACGTACATACACATGCATATAAATGCACACACATGCATACACACACATGCATATGCATACAAACATGCTTATACATACATGCACATATACACACATACTTACATGCACATAGACACATATATGCATATATACACATGCTCGTACATAAATGCACACACACATATGTGCATACAAGCATATGTGCATACATGCACACATACGCATATACATGCTTGCACACATCTTTGGACACTCAGGTATAGAAATAGGCTAATGATTAAGGAAGGTGTTCTTCCGAAACGCGTCTAGCGCTCAGCTAGCACGCTGAATCATTTTATAATTTTCAAAAAATAATAAAGAAAGGAATTTTAAGAAGACAAGCACCGGTGGTTTCTACTTCACATAGAAATATGATGGCTGTGTGATGCATCACACTGCTCCACTGCAAGATTACAGGATTACATCAGAGGGGAACTTGGTGGGAGCTAATAAAATGGATAATGAGGCATCTCTGTCTATTTTGTATTTAATAATAGTTTTCTGTGTGTGTTTTTTTTCCTTTTTACTGAAAATATTGCTAATGCTGTCATACTGATGGCTGATATTGACAATACGGCTTGATGACAGCTGCCAAAACAAAAAGCTATAATCAACCCTTTTATTACTCAGTCTGCCACCGCTACATGGCAGCTGGAAGAGTTGGGAAGCTGCCAGTTTTGGCATCTCTAATTGAGGTGCCAATTTTGGCTGAGAATTCCAGCCCCTACGGTTACCTTGGCTGGCAACAGAAAATACGGCGAAGCCCACGCAAATGTTTTCTTTTTAGTTATCTAATTAAATAACTAAAAATAATAGGGTTTCCTTGTATTTGTCATTGCCAGCAAAGATAACACCAGGCAGCAAGGGTTGCCAGCCAGTAGCAGTTTGGTTTACCTGCGCTGGCAATACAAAATACAGCAAAGCCCTACACATTTTTACCAGGAAATGTAACACTTTATTATAAAAAAAAAAACACAGAAACAGGTTTTTAACTGAAAATACATTTATTTACATACATTTGGAGAGAGCACGGGGAAGGAGAGACACAGGGGGAGACAACCGCACCCAGCACTAGAGATGAGTCACCACCCTGGTGTTCGAATTAAATTTGATTCATCGAATTGGGTGTGTGTTCGTTGAATGTTCATCAAACACATATAAAACATCTTCTAACTTAGGATTGGTGGGGGGAGCAGCTCCAGAGAGCGAGGAGTGCAGCACCAGGGAGCGGTGAGCGAAAGACCCAAGCGAGGAACCCGGCAGTGAGAAGACTTCACACCTGGCTTTCCTGCTCTGTGCTGCGCTCCCTGCTCCCTGATGCCCCCTCCCCGATTCCTGGTGCTGCTCCCCTCACCCGGTCCTAACTTAAGATCAGGTGGGGAGGTGGCGGGGGGAGCGATGAGGGGGCATCAGGGAGAGGGGAGAGCAGCACAGAGCAGGAAAGCTGGCGGTGAAGTCTTCTCACCGCTGGCTTTCCCATCGGTTATTTCAAATAATCAGCTGATGCAGATCAGCTGTTCATTTGAAGTAGCTGCGGTGCTGTCAGGGTTCATGTGAGTCCATGCAGCATGAACTCACATGAACTTTCCTACGGCCACCCAGCGCACAGCTCAGCTACATCTCTGGTAGAGGTTCTATACCAGAGATGTAGCTGAGCTAAAGAAGAAAACTGGATTGGACTACGTAAGACTGAAGATAAATTTTTAATAAAGATGGAGTCTAAGTGTTGTTTTGTTATTTTTTCTAATAAAGAATTTTTTCTCTGTGTTGTGCTTTTTTTTTTTAAAACTTTACTAGAAATTCATGGCGGTTATGTCTAATATTGGCGTGACCCCATGAATTTCGGGCTTAAGGCAAGCTGATAATACAAAGCTGGTCCTAACCCCTTTATTACCCAGTGAGCCACTGCACCAGGGCCCTGGATGAGCTGGATACAGCACCAGAAGATGACACTTCTATGAACGTGCCCTTTTCTGGGGTGGTTGCAGGCTGCAATTCGCAGTGGGAAGGGGGAGCTCAGAAAGCTTGGGCTTCCCAGCACTGCGGATTCCGTCCCCCAGCTGCCTAGTTGTACCTGGCTGGACATAGAAATAGCGTGAAGCCACACGCATTTTTTTTATTATTTCATGAAATTCATGAAATAATATAAAAAAAGGCCTTCCCTATATTTCTGTTTCCAGGCAGGTACAAATAGGCAGCTGGGGGCAGTCCATTCCTGCCTGCTGTACCTGACTAGTAAAAAATAAAACAGGTTGCGCCAAACTGCTTAATCAATGTGTTAAAAGCGGTTAAATAACCCAAGTGCTCACCTGTTTGCGTTGTGCCTGGGTCGCACAACTAACCGCCGAGCGGGGAACAATTAAGCGTGACCTCCGGGTCGGATGAGCCAAGCGAGCGGGGACGTGGAGCAGTCCTTGTTCGTGCGAGCCGGGAAGCGACTCGCTGGCTGGCGAGCGAGGGGCAAGCTGACGAGGCCTCCAACTCGTGGGGGTCCGACAACGTGGGCTGTGCTGTGTTCCTTCGTCGTGCGAGTCGGTGAGTGACGGGGCGCACGGATGGAGGTAGCGTGTAGTTGTGAGCAAGGTCCGGGAGCCGAGCTGCTCAGACTCGCACTTCCCGGAGGGGAAGGCGTGCAAGTGTATGATAGAAACAAAATGGGTATTAGCGCTCGGATTGCAACCAGACAATGCTCACGAGCACTAAGCGTTTCTGCGCTTAGTGCGCCTTTCTCAAGTGGTGAACCACTTGAGAAAGGCGCACTAAGCGCAGAAACGCGTTGTGGAGAATTGGAATTCTACACTGATCTAATAAAGCCTTGAGGTAAATATCTCGTGAGCATTGTCTGGTTGCAATCCGAGCGCTAATACCCATTCTGCTGTACCTGACTGGCATACAAAAATATGGCGAAGCCCACGTCAAATTTTTAACGAAAAATCCATAAAACATTCCAAAAAAAGGGACTGCATTTATTAACACCTCAACCATCTACTCTGTCACAGAGATGATGGTCAAGTGGTTAATAAAGATGCAGTGCCTTTTTTTTATTGTTTTATGAATTTTTCAGAAACTGCTTGACTTCAGCCTCAGGTATCATTACCAGCCTCTTTGTCTCTAACAAAAGGGGTTAAAGTTTGATAATGAGGCTCTACATTATGCCCGGACCCTTGTTCGTCTGACCCTGGATCCGGCAAAGATTTTGTGCATTGGTGCAGATCATTTTTTCCTCTTGACTCTGACTCAGTGAAGTTTTGGAGCTGACCTATGATTCCCAGGTTGTAGCATGTGTGAACAGCTCTGTAGACTGTGTTGACCCACAGTCAGTAGGGTGGCTGGAGACTTGCGACACATGTTAAGACTGCACTGTGTGACCCATGGAAGTGGGGGTGGAGGAGAGGACACTTGATGAAGCGCTTGATATCCATTGTATCACTGCTCTTTATGGGCCTCATCTATAAGTCGAAACAATGTGCTGCTGCATAAGAAAGGGATCAAACCAAACTGTCCAGTAAATGAAGTTCACATTTTTTTTGCCTAGAAGCTGGTGTTTGTTGAGAAAAGCTTTAAATTATTTTACCACCTACCCCACAGACAGCAAGCATTTTCGCCCTAACACCACACATATTTCCCTTTCCCCCATGACCACTGCTTTTATCACTCATATTTGACGGTAACAGATTTGCAAGTCAATTGGCATAAGTATACAAAATCTGGGGATGTGAATGCAGCCGACCAGATTGGCAAGGGAATGGTACTAGGCCAAAAATGTGGTTGATGCCTAGATGTGCTGTTGAAAGGGTTTTGGCACAGATTTCACAAGCACCTCTGAACCACAGGGGATCTTGCAAAACTAATGGTACTAAACCCTAAGAAATGTTTAGTGCCTGGAGGATGTGGGTACTGAGCAGAAGTGGAACAAAATGCCTGTCAGCACAGGTTAGTGCAGATGACCAGACGCTGACTACTGTACCACAGGTGGCTTGCCACAGACTGCTACTAAGCACTAAGAAAAAATTGCTGCCTGGAGGATGTGGCCACTGGCCAGACATGGCATAAAATGCTTATCAGCACAGGGTGCAAATGATCAGATGCAGATCAATGTACCACAGGTGGTTTGCCACACACTGCTACAAAGTCCTAAAAAAAATTTGCTGCCTATAGAATGTGGGCACTGGGCAGAAGTAGCACAAAATGCCTGTCAGCACATGGTTGGTGCAGTTGACCAGATTTAGACCAAGGTACTACAGGTGGCTTGGCAAAAACACTGGTACTAAGCCCTAAAAAGTTTCTGACTTTTAAGCAAAACATTCGAATTTGAGGTGTCGAATCGAATTGGCTGGATTCTTGTTAAACTTGAAATTGGCAAACGCGTTAGAGCAAAATTCGCTCATCGCTACTCCTGGTACTTCATGCGGGAGAATTCAAGGGAGAGAGAGACTCAATGCCTTTGTTGTCAAGATGGATTTGTTATTGCATTAAAATATGCACTGCAATGCCAACATTCTATCTTCCCAGTTTACTAATGCCCATTCAACTAGGGCAGTATCTACAAATCGGGAGGAGAGGGACTGTGTGTCTATAGGTCACATATGTCGCTCAGCTACGTGATCAACACCAATGACTTTTTTGAATACTATAGACTGAAGGCTTCTTCTGCTCCGTCTACCACTTTTTCCACCTATGGTATTCTGGACTCGGTTTCAATCCCTCGCTAAATAAATACATGCTAAATCCCATATTGTGCTGCTGTGGATGAAGAGGAACATTGGATTATTATGTTAATCTGTTTTCCCCTAGTCCAAAAGCAGCACAAGGCTCCCATTGTGTGAATTATATGTTGTTAATGTCTTGTTATTAAACTGATGACTACTGGGAGACTTCCCCCTTATATCCTGGTGGAGATGAGGGGGTGGGACCAATAAAACTTATTAAAAGTTCCACTTTGACCCGCTGGTGCACAGGAGAATGGTAACCCATATTATGCTGCTGTTGGACTAGGAGAAAACAGATTAACGTAATAATCCAAATTTTTGCAATACATTTTTTTTAAAGGACGTGTTGTGTACCTTGTATATTTCAATCTGCATAAGGAACATTCTATACAATAGATTACATGATCTAAATTACAGTTAATGTAAGATGTGATACCAAAACTTTCATTATTTACACCTGTAAATTCATATTTTTTGCGGAAGGGCAAGACTGCAAGTACGACGGGAACCTTCACATCTGACAACGCCTTGACTTTTTAACCAGCTTTACTTGTGTTTTCTGCTACTAAAAATGCTTGGAGAGTGTCTATCTCCCAATGATTGACTGCATTTTGCTACACACATGCAACCTCCTTCTGAAATTTTCTTAAGAATCGGATGTTGGTTAATAACCGGCAAATATTTTAGTACTAGATGGCAGCCCGATTCTAAAGAATCGGGTAGTCTAGAATCCATATATAGTTTATTTACTAATAGTTACGGGAGTGCGGTGAAATGAATTGTGTGTATACAGGCGACTCTGTGGGTAGCACAGTATACAGCGGCTCTGTGGGTAGCACAGTATACAGCGGCTCTGTGGGTAGCACAGTATACAGCGGTTCTGTGGGTAGCACAGTATACAGCGGCTCTGTGGTAGCACAGTATACAGCGGCTCAGTGGTTAGCACTGCGCGGTGGCTCAGTGGTTAGCACTGCGCGGTGGCTCAGTGGCCAGCACTGCGCGGTGGCTCAGGGGATCAGGGAGAGCGGAGGGGAGGCTGGAGGGCAGGGAGAGCGGAGGCAGGGGAGAGCGGAGGCAGGGGAGAGCGGAGGCAGAGTAGAGCGGAGGCAGAGGAGACAGAGGCAGAGGAGGGCGGAAGCTGGAGAGCAGAGGCTGAGGGCAGGGGAAAGTGGAGGCTGGGGGCAGAGGAGAGCGGAGGCAGGGGGGCAGGGGAGAGCGGAGGCAGGGGAGGCGGAGGCAGAGGAGAGCGGAGGCAGAGGAGAGTGGAGGCAGAGGAGAGCGGAGGCAGAGGAGAGCGGAGGCAGAGGAGGGCGGAGGCTGGAGAGCAGAGGCTCGAGGGCAGAGGAAGCGGAGGTTGGGGGGCAGAGGAGAGCGGAGGCTGGGGGCAGAGGAGAGCGGAGGCAGGGGGGCAGGGGAGAGCGGAGGCAGGGGAGAGTGGAGGCAGAGGAGAGCGGAGGCTGGAGAGCAGAGACTGGAGGGCAGAGGAGAGCGGAGGCTGGAGGGCTGAGGAGAGTGGAGGCTGGGGGTAGAGGAGAGCAGAGGCTGGGGGCAGAGGAGAGCGGAGGCTGGGGGGCAGAGGAGAGCAGAGGCTGGGGGGCAAAGGAGAGCGGAGGCTGGGGGTAGGGTGAGCGAGGCTGGGTGGCAGGGGAGAGCGGAGGCAGGGGAGAGCAGAGGCAGAGGAGGGCAGAGGCTGGAGAGCAGAGGCTGGAGGGCAGAGGAGAGCGAAGGCTGGGGGCAGAGGAGAGCGGAGGCAGGGGGCAGAGGAGAGCGGAGGCAGGGGGGCAGAGGAGAGCGGAGGCTGGAGGGCAGAGGAGAGCAGAGGCTGGGGGGCAGAGGAGAGGGGAGGCTGGGGGGCAGAGGAGAGCAGAGGCTGGGGGCAGAGAAGAGCAGAGGCTGGGGGCAGAGGAGAGCGGAGGCTGGGGGGAAGAGCAGAGGGAGGCTGGGGGCAGAGGAGAGTGGAGGCTGGGGGGCAGAGGAGAGCGGAGGCTGGGGGGTAGGGAGAGCGGAGGCTGGGGGGCAGGGGAGAGCGGAGGCAGGGGAGAGCGGAGGCAGAGGAGGGCGGAGGCTGGAGAGCAGAGGCTGGAGGGCAGAGGAGAGCGAAGGCTGGGGGGCAGAGGAGAGCGGAGGCAGGGGGGCAGAGGAGAGCGGAGGCAGGGGGGCAGATGCTGGGGGGCAGAGGAGAGCGGAGGCTGGGGGGCAGAGGAGAGCGGAGGCAGAGGAGAGCGGAGGCTGGGGGCAGAGAAGAGCGGAGGCTGGGGGCAGAGGAGAGCGGAGGCTGGGGGGCAGAGGAGAGCGGAGGCTGGGGGCAGAGCAGAGGGGAGGCTGGGGGGCAGAGGAGGGCGGAGGCTGGAGAGCAGAGGCTGGGGGCAGAGGAGAGCGGAGGCTGGGGGGTAGAGGAGAGCAGAGGCTGGAGGGCAGAGGAGAGCAGAGGCAGGGGGGCAGAGGGAGCGGAGGCAGAGGAGAGCGGAGGCAGAGGAAAGCGGAGGCAGAGGAGAGCGGAGGCTGGAGAGCAGAGGCTGGGAGCAGAGGAGAGCAGAGGCTGGGGGGCAGAGGAGAGCAGAGGCTGGGGGGCAGAGGAGAGCAGAGGCTGGGGGCAGAGGAGAGCAGAGGCTGGGGGGTAGAGGAGAGCAGAGGCTGGAGGGCAGAGGAGAGCAGAGGCAGGGGCAGAGGAGAGCGGAGGCAGAGGAGAGCGGAGGCTGGGGGGCAGAGGAGAGCGAAGGCTGGGGGGCAGAGGAGAGCAGAGGCTGTGGGGCAGAGAGAGCGGAGGCTGGGGGCAGAGGAGAGGGGAGGCTGGGGGCAGAGCAGAGGGAGGCTGGGGGCAGAGCAGAGGGGAGGCTGGGGGGCAGAGAAGAGGGATGGCTGGGGGGCAGAGCAGAGGGGAGGCTGGGGGCAGAGCGGAGGCTGGGGGGCAGAGGAGAGCGGAGGCTGGAGGGCAGAGCAGAGGGGAGGCTGGGGGCAGAGCAGAGGGGAGGCTGGGGGCAGAGCAGAGGGGAGGCTGGGGGGCAGAGGAGAGCGGAGGCTGGGGGGCAGAACACTCACTGGGCTGTCGGCGGTCAGCGGCAGTGGTGGCGGCGGTTCCGGAGGGGCCAGCTCCCTGATGGAGGAGAGTCAGCGGGTGTGTGTGGTGAGCGGCAGGACTGGGAGCGGTGTCGGCGGAGGCCGCACACCGGAGTGTGGGCCGGGCCGGTTCTCGGATGTGGGTGGTCTCACACCGGGCAGTGTGCGGGGCCGGTGGCGGGATGGCGGTCCCTGATGGAGGAGAGTGGGTGGTGAGCTGCAGGGCTGTGGGCGGTGCCGGGGGAGGCTGCACACCGGAGTGTGGGCCGAGCCGGGGCGGTTCCCGAATGTGGATGGGCGCACACGGGGCTCAGTGCGGGGCCGGTGGCGGGATAGCGGCGAGTGGTGGCGCTTTAGCGCCCACCGCGACCGGTTCCGGTCTTTTACACAGGTCGTAGGCCATCACGGAAGTTGGCTGGATTGGCCGGAAGTGGCCTTCGGGTTTTATATATAAGATGATTCTTTTGATGGTACCGAACTGGGCACTGCAAGGAGTGGTAAATGTTAAATCATATTTGGATTTATTATTACCTATGTTAAAAGTGGCATCTTCTTCATGGTGGCAGGTGCCAGGAATTATGACATTTTTATGTAGTGCCTCTAATCTAGGTTTACTTTTATTGATAGTATAAGCATGATTTATTGAGCTGATGTTGTAACTCTTATCAAGTAAAATGTCAGTGATAACCTAGGGTCAGACTGCTGTTAATAGCTGATTTTAACGGCATGCGCTTAATACTTAGAATATTTTCCAGAAGCACATAGCGTTAAAGCTATGCGCTTCGGGAGAATGCTGCCCTTGGTAACCCGATGTGTTCCATGGTTACCAGCCACATACAAAGCTGCTTGGGGTGCGCTTTAGTTGCAAGCAACGTTTTCTGTGCGCTCAGCAAAGGCGCACTCTGAGGAGCTTTGTGTGTGGCTGGTAATCATAGAACACATCGGGTTACCAAGTGCAGCATTCTCCCGAAGCGCATAGCTTAAACTCTATGCGCTTCTGTAAAATATTCTAATATACATACATCAGCTAGGGACTGCTTTAATCGGGGCAACCTTGTCGATGGTGAAGCAGTTTACTGTACCTTTTCTTGCAAAAAAACATAAACCAAAAGCCCTGTTTTTAACACTTTTTTTGACAGCACTTGCTGCTAACTAGGATTTCCTATTACAACAGAGAGTTTTTGTGTGCTTTTTGTGCGGACTGTTGCACTCAGTTTTTGTAGTTTAGTTGGTGGTGAATGGACGCTGTTATACAGACGCGTTCATAGGTGCACGGTTCATATTTGTCTATTTCTGTAAACAGGTAAGAAGTCATCCCACCACGACAAGTTGTACCTACTTCGGGATGATACCTATCTACGGTAATTTAAAACCTGTTCTTGTGTCATGGTGGGATGGCCTCTTACCTTTTTGCAAAAATGTATACACCAAGTACCTAGTTTTTTAATATAAGCTGTTTTTTACTTATTTATTCATGGCAGGGTATTTTTGCAGTTTTGTATATGTTTTTTCCTTAGGTTTTACATACAGTAATGGCATACAAAAGCAACACATATAGGAGCAAAAACAGGTTTACGTACGTATATACACATTGATCTTATGATTAGATCCAGCCTGTTAGCTCTTAAAGGGAACCTGTCACCTGGATCTAAGCCCCTACACTATCACTACCTGTCCCTGCAACTTCCTAGCTGCTCCCTATCTATCCCTCTCTGAGCTAAATCCGCCCTATAAAACTGCAGAAAAATAACTTATAACTTACAGCAGTCCCTGAGGCTGGGGACTGAGAAGGCGGCGCCAGGCTCCATTCAGCCCCTCCTCCATGCAGCAGCACACGCCCCACTGGGCGGCGTTATTCTTTCTTCATCGCCGCCTCCTCCATTTGGAATCTGTGCTTTACACCTATCATGTTGTGGTGATGCAACCTCGATGTGTCCCCTGACTGAGACACAGCATATGGGAGATTGTATCTTCTGCCCGGTAGCAGCACACACAGGGTGAGCTGCTACTGGAGCTAAGTGCTGATTGAAATCACTGACCCCCAGGTGTGCGGGTGAATAGGAGATGATATGTGCTGCCCTGGGCTGTGGGGAGGGGGTGGAGTGTGTCAGGACAGCAGCAGGAGCTGCTGGGATTGTATGAGGTTCTACTCGGCTGTGCCCCGGTGTAACAGGCCAGACTAACCCCCCCCGACCAGAATATACTCGGGGTTAAAGTGGCCTAGGCCAGATTATACCCCTCCGTATACCACAGCAGCTGTAGATCAGGGCCCCAAGCAATACATGGGGGCCCGAGGCAGCACAAAGTGGCCCTACGCAACATACAGGGGCCCCAGGCAGTACTAGGGGCCACAAGCTACACACAGGATCCCAGGCTACACACAGGGGCCCCATGCAGCATACAAGGACCCCAGGCAGTGCTAGGGCCCCAGGCAGTGCTAGGGGCCCCAGGCAGTGCACAGGGCCCCAGGCAGTGCACAGGGCCCCAGGCAGTGCACAGGGCCCCAGGCAGCACAAAGTGGCCCCAAGCAGCACAAAGAGGCCCCAGGCAACATACAGGGGCCCCAGGCAGTACTAGGGGCCACAAGCTACACACAGGATCCCAGGCTACACACAGGGGCCCCATGCAGCATACAAGGGCCCCAGGCAGTGCACGGGGACCCAGGGAGTGCACGGGGCCCCAGGGAGTGCACGGGGCCCCAGGCAGCACAAAGTGGCCCCAGGCAACATACAGGGGCCCCAGGCAGTACTAGGGGCCCCAGGCTACACACAGGGTCCCAGGCTACATACAGGGGCCCCATGCAGCATACAAGGGCCCCAGGCAGTACAAAGGCGTCCCAGGCAGCGCATGGGGGCCAGAGGCAGCACACAGGGGCCCCAGGCAGCACACAGGGGCCCCGGGTGGCCCACTGCCTGGGGCCCCTGTATATTGCCTGTGGTCACTTTGTGCTGCCTGGGGCCCCTGTGTGTAGCCTGGGGCCCCTGGTACTGCCTGGGGCCCCTGTATGTTGCCTGGGGCCCCGTGCACTGCCTGGGGCCCCGTGCACTGCCTGGGGCCCCGTGCACTGCCTGGGGCCCTTGTATGCTGCATGGGGCCCCTGTGTGTAGCCTGGGATCCTGTGTGTAGCTTGTGGCCGCTAGTACTGCCTGGGGCCCCTGTATGTTGCCTGGGGCCACTTTGTGCTGCCTGGGGCCACTTTGTGCTGCCTGGGGCCTGTGCACTGCCTGGGGCCCCGTGCACTGCCTGGGGCCCCGTGCACTGCCTGGGGTCCTTGTATGCTGCATGGGGCCCCTGTGTGTAGCCTGGGATCCTGTGTGTAGCTTGTGGCCCCTAGTACTGCCTGGGGCCCCTGTATGTTGCCTGGGGCCACTTTGTGCTGCCTGGGGCCCTGTGCACTGCCTGGGGCCCTGTGCACTGCCTGGGGCCCCTAGCACTGCTTGGGGCCCCTAGCACTGCCTGGGGCCCCTAGCACTGCCTGGGGCCCCTGTATGTTGCGTAGGGCCACTTTCTGCTGCCTGGGGCCACTTTGTGCTGCCTCGGGCCCCCATGTGTTGCTTGGAGCCCTGATCTACAGCTGCTGTGGTATACGGAGGGGTATAATCTGGCCTAGGCCACTTTAACCCCGAGTATATTCTGGTCGGGGGGGGGGTTAGTCTGGCCTGTTACACCGGGGCACAGCCGAGTAGAACCTCATACAATCCCAGCAGCTCCTGCTGCTGTCCTGACACACTCCACCCCCTCCCCACAGCCCAGGGCAGAACATATCATCTCCTATTCACCCGCACACCTGGGGGTCAGTGATTTCAATCAGCACTTAGCTCCAGTAGCAGCTCACCCTGTGTGTGCTGCTACCAAGCAGAAGATACAATCTCCCATATGCTGTGTCTCAGTCAGGGGACACATCGAGGTCGCATCACCACAACATGATAGGTGTAAAGCACAGATTCCAAATGGAGGAGGCGGCGATGAAGAAAGAATAACGCCGCCCAGTGGGGCGTGTGCTGCTGCATGGAGGAGGGGCTGAATGGAGCCTGGCGCCGCCTTCTCAGTCCCCAGCCTCAGGGACTTCTGTAAGTTATAAGTTATTTTTCTGCAGTTTTATAGGGCGGATTTAGCTCAGAGAGGGATAGATAGGGAGCAGCTAGGAAGGTGCAGGGACAGGTAGTGATAGTGTAGGGGCTTAGTTCCAGGTGACAGGTTCCCTTTAAATAAAGTGCTTGTGCCAAGAACTGCAAATTGATCTAAGGCTATGTTCACACTGTGTGTTTTTGATCTGTTTTATTTTGTGCATTTATCTCTCTTTTTCAGCTGGAAATCTGGATCAGCTTTTCCAAAAAAACGCATCAGAAATGGATACTTCGTTTCTGATCCATTTTGGCTACGCTTTTCCTGGGTGTCTTTTTAATCCATACAGAATGTTTGGAAAAGATCAGAAAAGTGCACCCAAAATTGACATGCTCATTCTTTTTGCGGATCACTTTACAAGGGAAAAAACGCAACAGGTCATGAAAGCACAGATTGAGCAGCAAAAGCTTGAAAACCCATTGGCCCAGTTCACATCTGCTCTCCGGTGCGTTTGGCACATTGTGCTAGTGCAGATGGTAGTGCAGTGCAAGCGCAGCCAAGCACATTGGAGTGGAAATGAAGCGCATCGTGCTAACGTCGCCAGTACATTGTATGGGCGAGAGCAGGCAGATGGAACCTGGAAGAGCAAATGAAAAAGCAGCTGTGTCACAGCGCATGCTCTAGTCCGGACGCACTGGAAACGTCGCATGACGTATTTCCGGTGTATCCAGGCTAGCACATGCGCTGTGACACAGCCGCTTTCACACTTGCACTTTCGGGTTCCGTCTGCCTGCGCTCACACATACAAGGCAATGGTGGCGTTAGCTCAATGCACTTCATTTGCACACCGATGCGCTTGACTGCGCTTGCACTGTGCTACCACCTGCACTAGCACAATGCTGGCAAAAGCATCGGAGCGCAGATGTGAAAGGGCCCATTGACTTTGCTGGGATTCCATTCAAGTGATGTGTTCACAGCATTTTCACTGTAAAAACAGATCCAAAAAAAGGACCAAAAATGCAGTGAAAACATATCCTAAGGTGCCTTTGTGGCAGACATTTCCCAGTAGGATGCTAAGTGTGACCAGTAGTATATAGACGAGGAGAACCTGTACCCCGCCAGCCCTGGTGTATGTTTCACATTTCCCATGTCCAGCTTCCTCAGGGTGCCTATTGTTTTTGCTCCTATGATGTGTTGCTTTTGTATACTATTGCTATATGTACCTGATATGGTCTTTATGTCATTGTAGATTTTTTTCTTGGTGTAATAAGGGATGCTTTTGTCCTGATATGCAATTGTTACCTGTACAACATTTTTAAAAGGGATACCTCTGAATCACGCTTGATCTAACTGTATTACTTTAGACTTAACATTGACCTTATCTCCAACTACCTAATTTCGTATGTTTGTCCATTATGTAAAAATAATAAAATTGTAATTTCATGAGCAGTGTAGTGTCATTCATTTAGCATCACATGCACCTGATCACATGATTGTGATATCATCACAAGTCCTGTATGCAAAGCGAAGCACTGAGGCATGGTTACCACATGTGCGTAATTCTCTGTATTTCCTGAAGAAGTGAGCAGCAGTCTCACAAAACATGTAGAGATGAATAAAGGCTATTTGATATAACATCTTGGATTCCTGACATCCTTGGGACTCTTGGATAGCAGCGCATTGTACCTACTATCAATCTCCGCTACATGAGTTTGTCTGTTGTAAGTCTGAGGCTAGCTGATTGTATGACAAAGCAATTATCAAGAGCCAAGTTTAAGGACTTCGGAACCGCAATGAGACTAATGGTACCTTCACACGCCGCAATATCTGCTGGCAATCCTAAAGGCGATATGTCGCCCTGGAGCAACCGCCGTGAGATAGCCTCACAGTTGCGGCGTGTGATTGGGGAATTTCGCGGTGATAAATCGCTCTCACCTGTTGCCTGATTCCTGAGCACTGCTCTGAAATCAGCCTCAATCATGAAGGCAATATTTCCGTGTTGTGGCGTGTGACAGGGCGATAGTGATGGAATCAGCGTCGCCTATGAGTTCCCATAGGCGTGCCACAGCGTTCTGTATTCCGCACCCCGTGTGAACTGCATGGTGTGGGTTACTGTGTTCCCATTGGCTATCAATTCACACTGCGCCATATTTGAAGAGTTGTCCATCCAGCACCACACAATGGCAATGGCGTCATGTATTAGCCAGCCTACTAGAGCAGGCTGACCAATTGTAACGCTGTTGCGTTGTCAAATGAGCGCGTATGGGGCGCAGTGTAAACTACTGTGGCACGCCTATCTCTTCGCCGCGCTAAAAATGTACTCTCACATTGCCTTTGAGATTGCGGCGTGTGAACTGGGGATGGGATTAGGCTGGATTGCTTCCGCTGTACGTGAGGCGATTTCCGGAGCGACACATCGCCTTACTTTCAGGGCGCAATTGCGGCGTGTGATGCCGCCATCGGCGATCTGAGGCAAGCATGAAAAACGTGCACGCGCACGTTAGATTACCTCATATCACCAGGAGTTATTGCGACGTGTGAAGGTACCCTCACAGGATAAGTAGTTGTTGAGTGGGGGTGTTGGAATATGTTTAGTGCAACAACTCCATTCCTATCTATGAGTGTTTAGTTGATAGATTTGTATGCTATCGATAAAGTTAGAACACACAAAAAAACACCAGAAGGTCACACAGGAAGTGCATGTGACTATATTCAGATCCCTGTATCTATGAGAAAGGAAACTGCCTGCAGGCACTGCAAAGAGAGACACAGAGAAATTATTATTTGCTGATTTATTAAACATTGTTGCATACTTGGAGAGTATCATGAATAAATTGCTGCCAACAGCCTGAGACATATCCAGTGAAAAACTAAATTTTTCTTGATGAATGTCAGAGGTGAACATATCGCATGTTTAGCCGATGCAGTTCCACAGGGGCCCTGAGTGGGTGGGGGTCTGTGAGAAATTTAAAGCATGTGGATATTCACATAACCAGCAGCAGCATCAGTATAAGCAGAGGGGCCTTCTCTGCTGCAGGCATATGATGTTGCTGAGTTGGGCCTCTCCTCACCTAGAGACACAGCACTGAACTTATCTATGGAGTCGCACTGAGAGGAAGGAGAGAGTATAGCCCCAGTTACACATAACGAGATAGTTAGCGAGAATGTTGTAACTGACGTTACAACGATCTCTCCAGTGATGTCACTATGTGTGACCCTGCTGTGAGGTCGCTGATCGCTGCAAAGGGCTCAGGACCATTTTTTGGTCGTTGGTCTCCTGCTGGTCAGCACACATCGCTGCGTGTGACAGCGAGAGACCAGCAATCAGTGACCTCACAGGGCTGGTAACCATGGTGAACACCGGGTAGCTAGGCAGCGCGTGCTGCCTGGATACCCAGTGTTTATCATAGTTACCAGCTTTCTCCCTGCTTACAGGCAGTGCTAAGCTGCCTGTAAGCAGGGAGGAAGCTAGTAACTATGATAAACCGCGGGTATCTAAGCAGCGTGCGCTGCCTAGATACCTGGTGTTTATCATAGTTACCAGCTTCCTCCCTGCTTAGCGCAACCTGTAAGCAGGGAGGACGCTGGTAACTATGATAAACACCGGGTATCCAGGGCTTCCTCCCTGCTTACAGGCTGAGCTATAAAAAAGGGGGAGACAGAAGCGCACAATAGGGTCTTATCCAATGGTAAAATCGTTTCACAGATATGGATCCACTCACCTCATTCAGTTGTGTGGAACACAACAACCATAAGCACAAATGGGTAGGATCCGATGAACTGCCGCAATCAGCCGGTCACTAGAATTGCATATATAGAAAGGAGAGAAGTCCGGCTTTCAGGATCGCGCTGCTCCAGTCCAAAGTTCACAAGGAGTTAATCCAAGGACCAAGCAGTGATCATAACTTTCTTTTTATTCTAGAATGAAAAGAAAGTTATGATCACTGCTTGGTCCTTGGATTAACTCCTTGTGAACTTTGGACTGGAACAGCGCGATCCTGAAAGCCGGACTTCTTCCTTTCTATATATACAGGCTGAGCTAAGCAGGAGGGAGGACGCTGGTAACATCGCTTCCAGCGATGTGGGAGGTGGCTCCTAGGTCCCTGAACGCTGGGGAGATCTGCCTGTTTGACAGCTCCCCAGCGACCAGGTAGCAACGCTCCAGAGATCCCAACAGGTCATTATCACTGTCGGGATCGCTGGAGCGTCGTTGTGTGTGACTGGACCTTAACTCACACTGAGCCTCGGTGATTATTTCCCTCTCCTGCTCGATCTGCTCTGCTGCTGCCCAGGCCCTGCACATTGCACACTCTTTTGAATGGTCTGGGACTGGGAAGGTATGAAAAGGTGGGGGGTGCTGGGACTAGAGAAAGAAATAGTATAATTTATTAACTCTGTATAGGGATATGCAGAGCCCCTGTATTGTGACATTTGTACTTTACTGCTTGTCAGCCAATCACAGGCTCCACTTTATAAGCACCTTTGTGATTAGCTGACAGGTGATGATCATGTCTTCTGTGCCCTGGTAAATCAGAGCAAAAATCTGCAGCAGGACACACCGCAGTGTGATAGTAGCTGAACACTTCCAGTCTTGTGGAAATGTAAGAATATTGTTTTACAAAGTAAAAAAATAGTTTCTATATGAAGCATGTTGGGAGTAGTGGTCACCTATGTAAACTCACTGTCACATAGCAACAAATTGTGTGCACAGTGGCTGCTAGAGACAGCACAAGCCTGGCCTGTATTAGACCGCAATCCCTTTCACATATCCTATAAAGCTGATCCGCCCCAGTGCCGTCGGGTACTCGGTTTCGGGCGTTGATTCACAGGGGATGTCACGGGGGCCTGTGCCCGGTCCCGTGGCCCTGGTGGTCGCTAAAAGTCAGTAAAAACAAAAATAAAAATAGTTTGTGACGCCACCTACAGTTCCGGTATGGTATCCGGAGCTGCGGTCAGACCTACGAGATGGTAGGGCAGCCAGATGGTTACGCTCCCCGTAGGTGGAGCGGAATCCCCGGGGCAGTTGTAGAAGCTAGAAGTTTCAGGACATTCTGAGGGGAGCAGGATCAGGTGTCGCAATAACACACTAGTTTTTTCCGTACCTTTACTGATGTTGCAGGTATAGTCCAGGGTACTATCACTGATGTTACAAGCCTGGGTGGTCTGGAAGCAGTTCGGGATCTACCACACCTGGCAAGTTGTGAGGCCTCCCTGTGGTACTGTCTCTGCCTTTTGTCCAAGGCAGCCTGGAGCTTGGCACTGATCCTCTTCTACTGTCTTCACCAGTATGGCAGGCAGCATGAGCTCTTCTGCGGGGCACTGTTGTACTCCCTGCGGCCCTTGAGCTCTGAGAAGCAGCTTTGCCTTCAGATGCTGCTGTGGCCAGGAGACCTGGAGTCTCCCCTGGCTTCCGTCTTTACTGCTGGATAGTTAGATCCCTTTCAGTCTCGGTCGCCAGTGTCTGGTTTTAGCGCTGTTTCTCTGGAATGGCTATGGCTCCACTCGCCTTGGCAACTACTCTTTGCCTCTGACCCTGCTCTTGGGTCCCTCACGCTGGCTAACAGCTCTCACTGGTACCGGCTTAGCACAGCTCTGTCACCAGGATGTCTTCACAGTCCTCTCTGGAACAGAACTGCTGACTCTGCCTCCAGGCCTGAATTTTATAGTCGACCTTGCCTGAACTCAGCTGGTAGAGCTCCCCTTCAGGTATGGAGTGGAAAGTGTTGTGTATGGGCTTACCTGATATGGAGATCCTTCTCTGCCCCAGGTGTATCTGTGGCAACTGAACCCTGGGGTGCCAAACTATAACCCGACTTCAGAGGAGCTACTCTCTTTGGTCGGAGGAGGATGCAGTTAAGTTTGTTAGCCAGTTAGTCTGAGGTGAGGGAAGAGAGAGGAGTGTAGACAAGGGCTCTGGGCTATTGGAGCTGCAACAGAGCTCATCCTGGAGCGGAGTACTGGCAAAAAGGAACCAGAGTCCTTGGCTGTCCCAGGTGCTGTGTGCCACGACAGCCGAATCTGGAGGGCAGGGGGTTGCAAACACCCTGGCCAGACTAAACACCTGGAGGCACCACAGCGGACCAAGAGCCTGGGGCTGCCAGTGGAAAGGTAGTGCCCATGACAGGCTTACACTCTCTGCCACACAGGTTAGAACCAAAATTCAGAAGAGGGCCGCAGGATAGCTACAGGAAGCAGGGACCAAAAAAGGGAGCGCAGTAGGAAGGCCTCCAAGCCCCACCTGGTGAGGTGGACCCCCAAATGCTTCCAGGCTAGCCGGACTCCTTCTATCATCTGTAACTAGTACCCCGGATTGCATTATTATCTGCCAAGAAGTAAAAGATAAAGAAAACTGTACTTTTCTGTGTTCCTTGCTATTTCTCTGCACCCCAACGGTCACCACCACCTGAACAGACTGTCCTACCTGCCCTGGGGCTCCGCTCCACCTGTGGGGAGCTGGACCATCTTTGCTGCATCACCAACTGCCCCAGTGGTCCCGAAACTGCAGCGTCGGCCATCCCTAGCGAATACCATAGGTGGCTCACGACTCAATTCCATATAAATTATACCCCATTTTATGACATGGCCAGGGCCAAAGAGCCGGGTCACGCCACCGTGACATCCCTGAAAATGTATCTGGCCTGGTTGTACCTCACGGCCCTGCGGGGCGTGTCAACTGCAATGTGCCCACATGGTGGAATTCCACTCTGCACATGTTGCAGTGACTGTGGTAGCAGCAACAAGCCCTGGCAAAGCATGTAATGGTGCATACAGTGACTCAAAGTAAGCTGAATGTGTTGCAAATCATGCTTGCAGAGTGTGCACAGTTCAAGGACCTCTGCACCCTTCTGTATAGTTTTGAAATGGCTACTAAGATGGTTAGCGCTGATGATGTCATCATCTGCATCATTATTTCACTCATCTACATGCTGGAGCAAACTCTGAAAAGTCTGCGGGATGAGGTAGTGGTACTACAGGAAGAGGAGGAGGAAGAAGAGGAGTATGCCGAAAGGATTTCAATATCTCAAAGGTCCAGACTCTTGTAGACACATCTGGGTGGCATGCCAAGGTGGAAATGAGAGGGGCTAAAGGTACCAGACAAAATGGTAGTGAAGGTGCAGGGGCCAAGGAACAAATGGATGAGGATGAGGATTAAGAGGTGATGGGACACAAAAGAGTCAGGAGATAAGGAAGAAAAGATTCCCCTTTCTGTTGTCGAGGTTGGTGGGAGAGGATGGAAGGAGGATTTTTCAGTTTTACGGATCATCAGCACTTTGTCCTCTCGTTCCATACTTACACCTGTCATTCATCTGCCTATTCCTGATTAATGTTGAAGCTTAACACACTGGGCCAGGAATTGGCCCACGCATCCGTAAAGCAAAATGATGAGAATTTTAACTCTGGGGGATAGATGGAACTTTTATTGGTGTCTGTCCCTAATTTGAGCTGTGTTCACAGCTTTTATGCCCCTTTGAAGGTGTCTCCTAGGCTCTTGATTTTGTCTCCCATTGATTTGAATAGGGTTCAGAAGTTCGGCAAACTGTTCGCCAATCTATTAGTTTCCAGAGAGAAACAACTTTGTGTGTTTATAAAACATCATAACACATTATAACATATATATGTAATAGGTGGTGATTGCATTTTTATGAGTCCCATCTATCGGGAAAATAGAGGTCCCCTTCTCCATTCAGAATACAGAAAGGAACAGTAGTGGTGTAGTTTATGAGAGAAACTGATATGGTCAATTGTTTCCCTTCCGAAAACTAAAATCTTTATGGCAGCACTAATAAATGGCTTTTTGTTACTTCATATACTCCATATCCACATATGATGGCATGATCACACAATGCATCAATATTTATTAATTATGCATTACTTATATAGTGCAATCATATTCCACAGCACTTTACACATATTATCAGTAATGAAATACCGCCATCAGCATGTTTATCCTCTTAATATACTGCATTCATCATATAATATGAGTACTTACAATTGCTCATTTTTCCCTTCTACCAAGTTAATTAGTTTTTGTTCTATTAGGTTAATGACATCACATGATTAAAAACTGACTAGCTGAATCTATCTTAGGGCCACGTCACACACACAGATAATTGTGCAGATATTGTTGCAGATCTCTGGTTGCAGTGAAATCATGGACAAATTGTTCCATTTTGTGGCCATATACAAATGAACAATATGTCATGATTTCACTGCAACCAGAGATCTGCGAACAATATCTGCACAGATATCTGTGTGTGTGACGTGGCCCTAAGGCTGTTTTCACATCAGCGTTTTTGCCGATCGCTGCAGTTGTGGTGAAAAAAACGCATCTGCCGCATTATAACCGCTGCACTTACGGCACAGTTGCGGCAAGCCCCATAGAATGCCTATGCGGGCTTGCGGCAGTGCGCAAGTGCGTCGGCACTAGTGCAGTATCGGCACTTGGCAGGGCCGCAAAAAAACCGCGGCTGACCTGCATTTTTTTTTCGCGGCCGTACCTGCCGCAAGTGCCGCAACCGCACTTGCCGCACCTGCCGCACACTTACCACAAGCCCCATAGACATTGCATGGGCTTGCCGCAACTGTGCCGCAAGTGCAGTGGTTATCGGTAATCGTGGCAGATGCGTTTTTTTCACCGCATCTGCTGCGATCGGCAAAAAACGCTGATGTGAAAGTACCCTTAGATATATAGGAAAAAAGCAACCTCAGCGCGTCATCACTCAAAGTCATCTTCCTTCAGCATTGCCCATGCAGGAAAAAGAGACTTCTTGTTTCTACAGAGCACAGAACAAAAGAGAAGAATTAACTGGGTAGAAAGTCAAAAGGAGCAATCATAAGTGTATATATAATATGATGATTGCAATACATTTAGAGGATAAAATTTTGATGGGAGTGCTCCATTAATAGCTACCTATCCCTACAGTGTTACCCGACACTCCTCTACTCCCTGTCATGGAAAATACACATAAGCAACCACATGACACTTTCAGGCATGTTTTTGGCCATAACGTTGAGAGCTGCACAAATAAAATGCAGGTCAGCATGAAGTCCCCAGGATTACAGGTTGTGCTCCCCTTTTTTAAATAGTATAAAATACTCTACAAGAGTATAAAAATAATATAATACTGTGGCAAACAAGCTGAGCAACAATATTATATTAATGGAGTAGTGAAAGATTATAAAATCTTTTCTGTTTCATATCTCAGAGTAGGGGGTCTAATGGTGTTGAAAAAGTTTGGACTTATAACCCTTTTAATGCTATTCTAGGAAATATAATTTGCAAATAGCCCATTCAGTGAGACTTAAACTCTAGACCCACCTATTAGGTGTAACAATCCTAAAACCTTCTATATACCCTTTAACAAGCCTCAAAACATGATTTTGGATAGGAAAACTTGAAACTATTTGCAATGTTGGATTTAGCTTTTTATCATGCAGCAAGGCTTGTGACAATGTTTGTCAAAGGATCGATATTGCCATTTACGATTGCTAAATCCAATAGATGACACTGGCTTCAAGTCGTCTTCCTCTCTGATTATGGTTTTGCAAGTTTTCTCCTAATAAACGGCACCCCATCTGGTTTTGATTTGTATGGCAGATCAGCATTAATCATTTCAATACAACTGACCTGCAATTCCAGCCAAAAATGATGGGTAGATTTGGCTTTTTTGTGAAAAAAAGAACATTTGTTCTCTTTAATGATGCGCAGTCCCTTTAATACTTCCAAAAGTTGAACACTAGTTTCAGTGACCTTTAAAACTTCAATGTAAAATTTATAGGGCCCCAAATGCACATTGGTCTGCCATGTGTCATCATGTGTCAGAGGGGTCCATTTATACTTACACCCCTACAAAGATTGGGCTGTAGGAAACATCATCATACGGTATTGAGCTCTAAAAGTTATTAAGTACTTACAGTACTAAGTCTGTTATTTATGCACGTTTCCCTTTAAATATGTTTCAGAAGCCATCTCAAGAGTCGATAAAACGTTGATAGGCATAGTGAGTCTGTCCTGTCCTTCCTACCTTGTTTAGCATAAAAGTAATAGTATTATAGATCTAAATTCATTGTAACATTGTTACATTGCAGACCAAAAACATTAATTTCAACTTTATGGCTCATTTCACATACTCCAAACTAAGCATAATTTTTATGAGTACTTATGCAATTTTGTACGACGTGTTGGTTAGCATAAATTAGCTATGAATCATCCGGCCACCTCTCAAAGAAGTTTGATTTCTGAAGCCGCAGACGTATTTTATTTCAAATAAAGCGCTATCATAGAACATGTTGTACTTTTACAAAATAGGGGAAAATGATGTTATACTTTACATCCGTGTGCGAATCTGTGCCAGGCTAGGTATTTCCAGTTAATGCGGATATGCTAATTGGTAGCAATTTAGGATGGCCTAGTTTAAACTGCACAGCATTTTTCTTTCTCTGAGAGCTTGTAAATTGCTATGATATATTTTTTTCCCGTTGCATACCAATAAAGAGCAGATGGTGCTATGAATATGTAGCATTTTGTATTATAATTTGTAATTTGAAATATTCAGTTATTGCTTATCAGAACGCTGAATGCAGCAGTGGTTTCAGAAGATTACCATCTCATGAACTGCACTAATAGGGCATACAGATTCCTCATTTCCAATGCTGGTAGGGATTCACTAAGTCAACTTCACTAATGTCAAGGCAATGCTGTTAACATGCCACTAATATGATTATTTTGTATAATGGGGGTTGTTAATGTAAAAGTTCAAATAATTTACTATATGGCTAAATAAATGCAATATCTATTTTCCCTTCATATCATTTTCATGCCGGCTAAATGGAATTGAACGCTGTTGATTTTAACCTCTGAAATATATCACTTAGTTCCAATAGCCAAGGTCATTTCTACCTTCAAGGGAAGTGGAACAACATATAAAATAGTCCGTCATAAAGCGATGACAGTTGTGAGGCAGCCAGCTAGGTTGTAGCTACATCTTGTAATTCATTTAGCTGGTATAAGATGGATGTTATTTTTTTACAAGCAGAGTTTAACCTTGCAAATACTGTTCTCTGATAATTTCTCTTCTGAGGATTCAATTGTGTATTCAGCACTAAAGAACAGAAAAAAATGGCAGCAGGCAATAAATAAAATTCTGCCTGTGTACCCAGGAAGATGACAATCAGACGGTTTTATTGCTGACATCGCAGATCCTTCAGCAGCTCAAGCATCGATTGGATATCTGTTAATACGTGCAATTGACTACCCGTTTGGCTAAGATGTGAGAGGGAAGTTACTGCATAGTCAATTTATGAAGCTGTCCTTCCCTATGGGGAGAACATTAAGAAAATGAACTTTAAGAGTGTCTGCATTCACACTGCAAGCTGTCAGCGCCACCGCTGTGTTAACCAATGAACTAATAGAGAAAGTAACCTCTATGAATGTGGAGTCATACATAATTCATGAGGCTGATCTTTTTTCTCTTTTTTTTGCAGTAAATGAAAATATAATCTGTAAATTCTATCTTCTTGTTTAAAATCTTCTGCAGTTTGCATTCAGGCTGCTGTTTCCTTCATGTTTCTACCTCATGTCCCACTCTTCATATAACTATCACACAAATATTTGTTATGATGTGATGATCATGCAACACTGGGATTCTAAACCTAAATTATGTACAGGCTACATTAGAACTCTAAGGGTACCTTCACACTGTGCGACAGCACTGCAGATGTCGGCGGCGACGGGCCGGAACGCGCACGTTTTTGCCGCCCCCACCAGCGTCGCCGTCCCCCATTTGCATGGGGCGACACCTCCGGCGACGTCCCGGCGATCTAACAGGCTGCATCGCCTCTGGGGTTTCTTAAAACCCCAGCGCCGATACCTTAACATGGGAGCCTACGGCTCCCATCGCCTGGCAGATCGCCGTCGGCCGTTTACATGGGGCGATGTGTACACATCGCCCCAGATCGGCTGCCTGGTTTCAGACCACTGCTTTGAAACCAGGCGACTACTAAAAGGTGTCGCCATCGCCTAATTACATTAGGCGATGCAGGGGCGATATCAGTGCCGATAGGCCAAGCCCCTGCATCGCCTAAGACATTGGCCGTGCCGTTGCACAGTGTGACGGTACCCTAAGGCTGGAAATGCATGGTCCAAGAGGCATGCGCGATTCTCGTACGAGTCTCGCATGACTCACCCAATATGACCGCCATCTCTCTGGACGGGAGCTTGTCAGCTGCCTGCGCTTCTATTTCGCTGACGTGTTTCCAGGCAAAGTCTACATATTGCAATATTGAGAAAAAAAAAAAATGAAATGTTTTTCCTGTTTTTGGAAAATCATTTTCCTCTGGGTACAATTTTTTTGTAATCAACAAACTGTGCTTTACTCTTCCTCCATGGGGTGCAATCAAGGTTTGGGGGGCCTGGCAGAAGAGTCTCAGTAGGCCCCTTTAACACCCAGCACCCCCCCCCATACATGCACTGCTGCCACATATTCTACCTTAAGCCACATCCCAGGTTTAGACAGCAGAAAATAGGAAAAACATTTTTCTTATTATTTGAAACTTCCCAGGCGATGTAATAGGGAGGGTTCATTAGCACCAATTTTAATACACTCACAATGGGGAGAAAATAAATCCATTGTATATATTAGACACACACAGCTCTGCTACGTGCAGATATAGACATGTACTCTGCAAGAACATATAGACACACACAGCTCTGCCATGTGCACACTATATTCACATACAGTTCTACTACATGCACATATAGACGCACACACACAGCTCTACTACATGCAAAATACATGCACATAGACACACACAGCTCTGAAACATTAACAAATAGACACACTGCATTACTACATGCACTTTACATGCATACATAGACACACATATCTGCCTAATGCACATATAGACCCACACACAGCTCTGCTACATGAACATATAGACAGACACAGTTCTATTACATGCACGCTACATGGACAGATAGACACACACAGCTTTGCTACATTAACATATGGACACACACAGCACTTCTACAAGACAACTACATGCACATATAGACACACACAGCTCTGGTGGTTTGTGGACATATAGACACAGACAGCTTTGCTACATGAACATGAACATATAGGCAAACACAACACTGCTTCATGAAAATAAGAAAAACAATTTGTCCTATTAATTAGAGCTTCCCTGGTGGTGTAGAGGGAGGGCTCATTAGCACCAATTTTAATGTACTGAGAAAAGGTAAATCTATTGTTAGGCCCCTTTCACATCTATCCGTTTGTGCTTTTGCCTGCGTTTGCCTGCCCTGCGCTAGCACAAATGCAAAGTGCATTATCAGGCAAACGCAGGCAAGCACATAAGCGCATAGATGCACAGCTTCGCCATAGAAGGTAATGGAGGCGGGAACTCAGACAAGCGCAAGAGCTGTGCATCTATGTGCTTATGTGATTGCCTGCGTTTGCTTGAAAATGCACCTGCAATTGCATTTGCGCTAGTGCAGGTCAGACAAATGCAGGCAAAAGCACATACGCATACAGTAGATGTGAAAGGAGCCATAGATATACAGCTCTGGTACATGCTCACTACATGCACATATAGACACACACAGCTCTGCTACATCAACATATAGATACACACAGCTCTATTACATGCACACTAGTGATGAGCGAGTATGCTCTGCGCTGCTCGGTACTCGCACGAGTATCACTGTACTCGGGCTACTTGGCAAGCACCGAGTAATCTCGCGATACTCGTGCTGTGCTCGTGGTCCTCATCCCTGCATGTTGGCGCTCTTTAGAGAGCCAGCCCACATCCAGGGATTGGCTGGCAGTCACTGCAATGCCACAGCCATGTTAGTTGTGGCATTGCAGTGATTGGCCGGCCCGCACAGCGTGACCGAGCCTTTATAAGACCCGGCCACGATGTGCTCTGCACACAGCCACCCAGACAGTGAGTGTAGGGAGAGTGTCTGCTGCTGTTTAGGGACAGATTTGCGTCCCTCATAGGTAGATCCGGAGCAAGGCTGCAAACTGCTGCTGACCACGACAGTCCTTCTCAGGACTAATATAGGAGGCAGGGTGATCTAGATCGGAGTCCAAGCTTTCCTGTGACCTGAACAGTCACCAGACTGTTATACTTAATAGTTTTATACAGGCAGGTTCTAAAATCCAACTTTCCTGTCACCTGAACAGTCACAAGACTGTTGTACTTGATAGCTTTATACAGGTTAGGGGCTAAAATCCAACTTTCCTGTGACTTGAACAGTCACCAGACTGTTGTACTTGATAGCTTTATACAGGTTAGGGTCGAAAATCCAACTTTCCTGTGACCTGAACAGTCACCAGACTGTTGTACTTGATAGCTTTATACAGGTTAGGGTCTAAAATCCAACTTTCCTGTGACCTAAACAGTCACCAGAATGTTGTTCTTGATAGCTTTATACAGGTTAGGGTCTAAAATCCAACTTTCCTGTGACCTGAACAGTCACCAGACTGTTATACTTAATAGCTTTATACAGGCAGGTTCTAAAATCCAACTTTCCTGTGACCTGAACAGTCACCAGACTGTTATACTAAATAGCTGTATACAGGCAGGTTCTAAAAGCCAACTTTCCTGTGACCTGAACAGTCACCAGACTGTTGTACTCGATAGCTTTATACAGGTTAGGGTCTAAAATCCAACTTTCCTGTGACCTGAACAGTCACCAGACTGTTGTACTTGATAGCTCTATACAGGTTAGGGTATAAAATCCAACTTTCCTGTGACCTGAACAGTCACCAGACTGTTGTACTTGATAGCTTTATACAGGTTAGGGTCTAAAATCCAACTTTCCTGTGACCTGAACAGTCACCAGACTGTTATACTTAATAGCGTTATACAGGCAGGTTCTAAAATCCAACTTTCCTGTGACCTGAACAGTCACCAGACTGTTGTACTTGATAGCTTTATACAGGTTAGGGTCTAAAATCCAACTTTCCTGTGACCTGAACAGTCACCAGACTGTTATACTTAATAGTTTAATACTGGAAGAATCTAAAATCCAACTTTCCTGTGACCTGAACAGTCACCAGACTGTTGTGCTTGATAGCTTTATACAGGTTAGGGTCTAAAATCCAACTTTCCTGTGACCTGAACAGTCACCAGACTGTTGTACTCGATAGCTTTATACAGGTTAGGGTCTAAAATCCAACTTTCCTGTGACCTGAACAGTCACCAGACTGTTGTACCTGATAGCTTTATACAGGTTAGGGTCTAAAATCCAACTTTCCTGTGACCTGAACAGTCACCAGACTGTTATACTTAATAGCTTTATACAGGCAGGTTCTAAAATCCAACTTTCCTGTGACCTGAACAGTCACCAGGTTGTTGTACTTGATAGCTTTATACAGGTTAGGGTCTAAAATCCAACTTTCCTGTGACCTGAACAGTCACCAGACTGTTGTACTTGTAAGCTTTATACAGGTTAGGGTCTAAAATCCAACTTTCCTGGGGCGTGGCCTAGCGGCATGTGAGGAGGACGTGCGCCTGCAGAGCTCCCGCGCTTGATCCTTCTTTAACCCTGTAATCCCCGCGACCGGATCGCTCATCACGGCCCCGGTGGTTCCCCTGGTGACTGGGATCATATAGAGGTACCTGTGAGACCCGGTGAGGCGGCGAAATGGTCAAGAGGGCCCAGAAAAAGGCCCTTGGTGAAGCGGGCGGTGGCCTCCAAGATGGCGCCGGGACAGAGGCGAGCTCCTTCCTGGAACAGGAGCCGGTGAGCGTGGCACGGAATAGAGCGGCTGCTGCACGCTTGCAACAGTTCGCTCGAGTGGAGAGGCTGGAGCAGGCAGGACAGGAGGAGACAGATGGGCTCTCTGAGGAGGCAGAGCACACTGCTGTGGCGACGGCCTCGGGACAGGGGAGAGATGGGGGAGGTGCAGATGTGGGTGCACAGACTCCGGAGGAGCAGGAGGCCCAGGGCAGCTGGGGAGCTGTGCTGGCACAAAATAATGGCATGCTGGCGGCTCTAGCCCTACAGACACCGGCTGAACCTACTATAAAAGATGTTTTTCGGGCTGTGCTTCAGTGTGGATCATCAATATCACATGTACTGACTCAGCTAGGCCACTTGCAAGAGACTGTCCAAACTGTACGGCATGATTTACATGAGGTGAGGGGGCAGACCAGAGAATTGGAGAAAAGAGTGTCTAAAGTGGAGATGCAGCTGGCACCCTCTGTTAAGTTTCACTCAGAAGTTAAGAAGGAATTCCAGATGGTACATGCTAAGACGGACGATCTAGAAAATAGATCGCGCCGTAATAACGTTCGCATAGTAGGTGTGCCTGAGAGATACGAAAAAGGGAACCCTACTTTGTTTTTTGAGTCATGGATGAAGGAGATAATTGGTGCTGACCGCCTGACCCGTCTTTATGCCATTGAACGAGCACACAGGGTCCCTGCTCATCCCCCTCCCCGGGGCACCAGCCTAGGACTGTCCTTGCAAAACTACTCCACTATAGAGACCGTGATATTATCCTCAACTACTCCAGAGATCATCAGGATGTTCTCATTAATGGTGCCAGAGTCTCATTTTATCCGGACTACTCCCCAGAAGTCCAGCGGCGGAGGGCTAAGTTCGTCCCGGTGAAGGCTCGTCTCCGGGAGCTGGGAGTCGAATATTCTGTTTTGTTCCCTGCTAAATTGAAGATTCTGGCTGATGATAAATCACATTTTTTCTTTGATGCCCAAGATGCCATGGACTGGATTGATCGTAATGAGCTGCGGTTGCGCAGGGAAGCCGACCGAGACTCTGCCAACTGAGAGAGTACTGTCTCTGATTCTTTCTCTTTCTTGACTGCCCTTGTCCGGCCGTGGAGGCGGCCGTCCGCTAAATAGGATTTGCTCTAATGTAATGTTCACTGTTGGCATATTTGACTCCTTCCTTCCTTCCCCCCCCCTTCCTCCCTCCCTCCCCCTCCTCCCTTCTCTTTCTTTGGTCTTTTGTCTTTCCCCTCTCTGCTTCCCTTCCCTCCCCTCTTTCTTTCCCCTTTCCCCCCCCTTTTTTTTTTTTTTTTTTTTCTCTTTCTTCTTCCCTTTATTCTTCTTATGCCCCATCTGCTCCGTTGTTTTCTTCTTGTGCTCTCTATTGCCTTCCCTCTCTTTCTCTCCTATCTCCTTCTTCCTTTCTTTTCTTTCCTCCTACTATATTTCTCTGACTGGTGCCGCACTTTGTTATTATTGTATTTAATTACCTCATCTTTGGAGTATTCCTATTTTGCTTGTTGGATCCAGGTCGCTGGGACTGACACTCCGGTTTTTTCTTTTTGCGCGGATGGCGCTATGGAACTGCAGCGTCTACTTTATTGTGAAACGGGGCTAACATCGCCCTTGGACTGTTTGTTTGGTTTTTTGTTTTTAGTTTTTCCTTTCAGTAGTGGGGCAGGGAGTGGGGAGGGAGGTGGTGGGGTATGGGTTAGAAGACGATCCCGGATCCTGAGACGTAGCCAGAGACTGGCTATATGTGTGTTGTTACTTGATCATGGGTGAAATACGGATTGTGAGTTGGAACACCCGTGGCCTGAAATCCCCAGTCAAGAGACAGGCTGTGTTCAGCTCGATCTTAGCGCAGAAGCCCACTGTGATCTGTTTGCAAGAGACCCATCTTACTCCTGAGACCTTGGGTGTCCTTAATAAACGCTGGGTTAGGGTGGGTTTCCACTCTACGTACTCTGAATACTCTCGCGGAGTTAGTATGCTGATACACACTAATGCGCACTTTCAATGTTTGGGTACACGAGTTGATGATGAGGGTCGTTACGTGGTCCTGCACTGTCGGCTCTTCACTAAAATACTATTGTTAATTTCTGTTTATATCCCGCCACCTTTTCATAGTGGACGTATTCATAAGATACTCACCATTGTGGGAGATTACCCCAATGTCCCGTTTATAATTGTGGGGGACTTTAACAATATTGCTGACTCACACTGGGACAAGAGTTCGCGGACCCCTGCCAGACCGGAGGGTAATGCTACACCGTTTGGAGTTTTGCTGCGGGAAGTGGCGTTGATTGATTTGTGGAGAAGCAGACACCCTGAAGTTTATCTATACTCGTGCTTCTCCTCCACCTTCTCTTCCCTGTCGCGCATTGACCTGGCCCTGGGGGATCGCCTTATGCAGGACCTGGTCTCTGAGGTCTCCTATTTGCCCAGAACGGTTTCTGATCATTCTCCCCTGAGTGTTCTTCTCCGGTGGGATGACCCGGGTCGGGTGCGATGCGCGACTTGGAGGTTGAACCCTTATTGGCTACAATTGATAGATAAGGAGGAGCGGTTTGGAGCCGAACTGAACGAGTTTCTGCAATTTAATAGTGGCTCTGCCCCCGCGGGAGTGGTGTGGGATACTCTTAAGGCCTATCTGAGGGGTATGTGCACAAGGGAAATAGCCAAGGTTAAGACTTCATCTAAGGCTGGTGAACTCGTGGTCCTTCGTGAGCTTGAAGAGGCTGAAACTGCTTTGTCGATCCAATCTACCCTGATACTAGGTCGAGGCTGAAACGGGCTCAGGAACAGGCCACCGAGTACACTATGCGCAAAGCGGATCAGAAACGTATGTTTCAGTCTACGCATTGCTTCGAGAATGCTGAGAGAGTTGGTCACTTGCTATCCGTGATCACTCATCTTTTATCCCCCACCTGCGTAATCCAGACGGTGTTATGTCGTGCAGTGCACCTGATGTTGTCTCTACCCTTAAACGGTTCTATCAGGAACTTTACTCCTCCCGTTATTCTGCGGGATCGGCAGAGCTGGAGGCATTCTTGACTGGGGTGGAGTTACCGTCGTTGCCGCGAGACTTAATGAACCGTCTAGAAGAGCCTATTACTCTTGATGAGCTAGAAGGGGCGCTGGGAACTATGTCTAATGGGAAGGCACCTGGTGCTGATGGTCTTCCTGTGGAAATTTTCAAAAAATATAAGGAGGTGTTACTTCCAGTCCTTTTGGACACCTATCGGGAGAGCCTGACTGCTGGCTCCCTTCCACCTTCCATGCGGGAGGCCATCATCACAGTCATCCTGAAAAAAGATAAGGACCCGACGCTCCCAGATTCCTACAGACCCATCTCTTTGTTGCCGGTCGATACAAAACTTCTTGCCAAAGTCTTGGCCATTAGATTGGTAACTGTTATTGAACACTTAATTCACCCCGATCAGACGGGTTTTATGCCAAACAAATCTACTTCTATTAATATACGGCGGTTATTTTTAAATATGCAGGTGAGTGCGGAGAATGTGGGGCGGAGGGTAGTCCTGTCTCTGGACGCTGCTAAAGCTTTTGATAGCGTTGAATGGCCCTACTTGTGGTTAATACTTGAGCGCATGGGATTTGGCCCTGGCTTCATTGCCTGGATCCGACTCCTTTATACTTCACCGTGTGCTATGGTGCGGGCTAACGGACGGATCTCCGGCACTTCGCTCTTGATCGTGGCACGAGGCAGGGCTGCCCTCTGTCACCACTGCTATTTGCACTGGCGATAGAACCGCTGGCAGCCAGGATACGTTGTGACCCTGAAATTGTGGGATTTAAATATGGGACTCATATGGAGAAGCTAGCATTATATGCCGATAACCTGCTTCTGTTCCTGGCCATCCCTGATGAATCCTTATCTAGAACCATGTCATTACTGGCTGATTTTGGCCGCCTGTCGGGATTGGTCATTAACTGGGACAAGTCATCCTTGCTGCCTCTAGATTCTGAAGTAGCCGTAGCTACTGAAATGCCGGTTGTATCGGTATTTAAATATCTGGGAATTGTTGTTTCGACCAAACTGGGAGACTTTGAACGTCTTAACCTGGCGCCCTTGCTGCTCAAACTTAAACAGAAGACCCGTGCATGGGCTAAACTGCGCCTCTCGGTGGTGGGCAGAGTTAATCTATTGAAGATGGTTATTATGCCCCAGCTATTGTATATCCTGCATAACGCTCCGGTCTGGCTCCCCCAAAACAGATTTTATAGAATAAATGCTATCTTTCGAGACTTTATTTGGCAGGGTGGTCAGGCACGTATCAAACTAGAACTTCTCCAAAAGCCTAAAGACGAGGGTGGATTGGCACTGCCGAATCCCTGGATTTATTATCTGGCATCCCAGTGCCAGCACCTGGCACGGGGCGCTGAAATGAGCCCGGTTGACTCAGTGGGTAGGATTATTGAGTTCCTGGTGGGGCGAGGATCACTGCTCTCACATCTGGAGGCTGACAGACTGCGGGCCGTTGGGGTGAGGAGCCCGACGCTACTTCTTATGGTGAAGGTTTGGGAGAAGGTAAAGAGCATTAGAGGTGTCACAGCATACACACGATATACCCCCATATGGGATAACCATAGGCTCCCGGAGCTGCAGTCACTCAAAGGCTTTGCACAGTGGAGAAGGATTGGCATCTGGTGGATGGCACAGCTGTTGAGAGCTGGAGTGCTGAAAACCTTTGAGGAACTGCGGGCGGAATTCGCACTGCAACACTCGATGTTTTTTCAGTACCTACAGCTACGACATGCTTTCAATGCCCAACAGCGTATGTCCTGTATTGTGATACAACAGGACATGGTGGTTAATATTCTTGGCTCTTTGTCGGCCTGTAAAGGACTGATTTCCTTTATCTATGAATGCCTTCTCACTGTGCTATTGTCCAAACACCCAATGGTCTCTAGGAGTAAGTGGGAGTCGCAGTTGGGGATTATTACGGATGATCAGTGGGATTCGATTTTGCAGAATGTTCCCAATTTATCCCTCAGTGAGCCTGCACGCCTCTCGCAGCTTTACGTTATTTATAGGGTCTACCGGACCCCTAAGTGGCTCTTTGATAGGGGGTTGCGGCCAGACTCCACTTGCCCCAAATGTCAGATGGACGACGCAGATATTCTCCATATGCTATGGACATGCCCAATTATACGCATATTCTGGAACAAAGTGTTTACTATCATTCACTCAGCTATGGGACAGAGTGTTCCATCGGACCCACTCATCTGTGTACTGGGGTGTACTGAACCACTGTATGGTGATGACCTCTCTCTACTAGCAATTACCAGAATGCTCTTTATTGCTCGTAAGCTGATCGCTCTGTATTGGATATCTGATCGATCCCCGTCCCGCAGGGAGTATATAAACAGGATTAATCTCAATGTTCGCAGGGAGAAAGCCATTTACTCCAAGAGAGGGAAGGAGAGGGTTTTCTCTAATATTTGGAGTGGCTGGCTGGATTCCCCGGGACTGGCCTCTCCTGATTTGTAGTGATTTACTCAGAAGGTGACTCGTGTTTGATTCTTGCATGTTACTTTTCATGGTTTCGTATTTACCTACGTCTGGCTGCCTGAGGGAGAATGGGATCGTCTTGGGAGGGGGTGGGAAGGGGAGGGGGTCTGTTCTTTTCTTTTTTCCTTTACTAGCTCTGTTTTTTGTTGCTTTATTTCAACTGTAGTAGTTTTTCTTTTTCCTTTTTTCTTTTGGATGCCAAGGGTTATGCTTTACTTTATTGGCATTGTCATACTATCTGTAATGTTCGTTTATGTTGATAAAACAATAAACACTACCTGATAAAAAAATCCAACTTTCCTGTGACCTGAACAGTCACCAGACTGTTGTACTTGATAGCTTTATACAGGTTAGGGTCTAAAATCCAACTTTCCTGTGACCTGAACAGTCACCAGACTGTTGTACTTGATAGCTTTATACAGGTTAGGGTCTAAAATCCAACTTTCCTGTGATCTGAACAGTCACCAGACTGTAATACTTAATAGCTTTATACAGGCAGGTTCTAAAATCCAACTTTCCTGTGACCTCAACAGTCACCAGACTGTTGTACTTGATAGCTTTATACAGGTTAGGGTCTAAAATCCAACTTTCCTGTGACCTGAACAGTCACCAGACTGTTGTACTTGATAGCTTTATACAGGTTAGGGTCTAAAATCCAACTTTCCTGTGACCTGAACAGTCACCAGACTGTTGTACTTGATAGCTTTATACAGGTTAGGGTCTAACATCCAACTTTCTTGTGACCTGAACAGTCACCAGACTGTTGTACAGGTTAGGGTCTAAAATCCAACTTTCCTGTTACCTGAACAGTCACCAGACTGTTGTACTTGACAGCTTTATACAGGTTAGGGTCTAAAATCCAACTTTTCTGTGACCTGAACAGTCACCAGACTGTTATACTTAATAGCTTTATACAGCCAGGTTCTAAAATCCAACTTTCCTGTGACCTGAACAGTCACCAGACTGTTGTACTTGATAGCTTTATACAGGTTATGGTCTAAAATCCAACTTTCCTGTGACCTGAACAGTCACCAGACTGTTGTACTTGATAGCTTTATACAGGTTAGGGTCTAAAATCCAACTTTCCTGTGACCTGAACAGTCATCAGACTGTTGTACTTGATAGCTTTATACAGGTTAGGGTCTAAACTCCAACTTTCCTGTGACCTGAACAGTCACCAGACTGTTGTACTTGATAGCTTTATACAGGTTAGGGTCTAAAATCCAACTTTCCTGTGACCTGAACAGTCACCAGACTGTTGTACTTGATAGCTTTATACAGGTTAGGGTCTAAAATCCAACTTTCTGTGACCTGAACAGTCACCAGACTGTTGTACTTGATAGCTTTATACAGGTTAGGTTCTAAAATCCAACTTTCCTGTGACCTGAACAGTCACCAGATGTTGTACTTGATAGCTTTATACAGGTTAGGGTCTAAAATCCAACTTTCCTGTGACCTGAACAGTCACCAGACTGTTGTACTTGATAGCTTTATACAGGTTAGGGTCTAAAATCCAACTTTCCTGTGACCTGAACAGTCACCAGACTGTTGTACTTGATAGCTTTATACAGGTTAGGGTCTAAAATCCAACTTTCCTGTGACCTGAACAGTCACCAGACTGTTAGTATTTGTATAGCTTTATACAGGTTGGTCTAAAATCCAACTTTCCTGTGACCTGAACAGTCACCAGACTGTTGTACTTGATAGCTTTATACAGGTTAGGGTCTAAAATCCAACTTTCCTGTGACCTGAACAGTCACCAGACTGTTGTACTTGATAGCTTTATACAGGTTAGGGTCTAAAATCCAACTTTCCTGTGACCTGAACAGTCACCAGACTGTTGTACTTAGATAGCTTTATACAGGTTAGGTCTAAAATCCAACTTTCCTGTGACCTGAAACAGTCACCAGACTGTTGTACTTGATAGCTTTATACAGGTTAGGGTCTAAAATCCAACTTTCCTGTGACCTGAACAGTCACCAGACTGTTGTACTTGAATAGCTTTATACAGGTTAGGGTCTAAAATCCAACTTTCCTGTGACCTGAACAGTCACCAGACTGTTGTACTTGATAGCTTTATACAGGTTAGGGTCTAAAATCCAACTTTCCTGTGACCTGAACAGTCACCAGACTGTTGTACTTGATAGCTTTATACAGGTAGGGTTCTAAAATCCAACTTTCCTGTGACCTGAACAGTCACCAGACTGTTTACTTGATAGCTTTATACAGGTTAGGGTCTAAAATCCAACTTTCCTGTGACCTGAACAGTCACCAGACTGTTATGTACTTAATAGCTTTATACAGGCAGGTTCTAAAATCCAACTTTCCTGTGACCTGAACAGTCACCAGACTGTTGTACTTGATAGCTTTATACAGGTTAGGGTCTAAAATCCAACTTTCCTGTGACCTGAACAGTCACCAGACTGTTTACTTAATAGCTTTATACAGGCAGGTTCTAAAATCCAACTTTCCTGTGACCTGAACAGTCACCAGACTGTTGTACTTGATAGCTTTATACAGGTTAGGGTCTAAAATCCAACTTTCCTGTGACCTGAACAGTCACCAGACTGTTGTACTTGATAGCTTTATACAGGTTAGGGTCTAAAATCCAACTTTCCTGTGACCTGAACAGTCACCAGACTGTTTGTACTTGATAGCTTTATACAGGTTAGGGTCTAAAATCCAACTTTCCTGTGACCTGAACAGTCACCAGACTGTTGTACTTGATAGCTTTATACAGGTTAGGTCTAAAATCCAACTTTCCTGTGACCTGAACAGTCACCAGACTGTTGTACTTGATAGCTTTATACAGGTTAGGGTCTAAAATCCAACTTTCCTGTGACCTGAACAGTCACCAGACTGTTTACTTGATAGCTTTATACAGGTTAGGTTCTAAAATCCAACTTTCCTGTGACCTGAACAGTCACCAGACTGTTTACTTGATAGCTTTATACAGGTTAGGTTCTAAAATCCAACTTTCCTGTGACCTGAACAGTCACCAGACTGTTGTACTTGATAGCTTTATACAGGTTAGGGTCTAAAATCCAACTTTCCTGTGACCTGAACAGTCACCAGACTGTTATACTTAATAGCTTTATACAGGCAGGTTCTAAAATCCAACTTTCCTGTGACCTGAACAGTCACCAGACTGTTGTACTTGAATAGCTTTATACAGGTTAGGGTCTAAAATCCAACTTTCCTGTGACCTGAACAGTCACCAGACTGTTATACTTAATAGCTTTATACAGGCAGTGATAGTTTATAAGGTAAATCCCTTCTGTGACCGAACAGTCCCGACTGTTTACTTATAGCTTTATACAGGTAGGTCTAAAATCCAATTTCCTGTGATGAACAGTCACCAGGTGGTACTTGTAGCTTTATAAGCTTTAGGTCTAAAATCCAACTTTCCTGTGACCTGAACAGTCACCTAGACTGTTTACGTTGAAGCTATATACAGTTTAGGTCTAAATCCAACTTTCCTGTGACCTGAAGTCATCAGACTGGTTAGTCTAAATACTTTTACAGTTAGGTCTAAATCACTTTCCTGTGACCTAACAGTCACAACTTTGTTACTTGAACTTTATACAGTTAGGTCTAAAATCCAACTTTCTGTGACCTAAACAACTTACGACTGTGATACTTAACTTAGCTTTATACAGGTTAGGGTCTAAAATCCAACTTTCCTGTGACCTGAACAGTCACCAGACTGTTGTACTTGATACTTTATACAGGTTAGGTCTAAAATCCAACTTTCCTGTGACCTGAACAGTCACCAGACTGTTATACTTAATAGCTTTATACAGGAGTCTAAAATCCAACTTTCCTGTGACCTGAACAGTCACCAGACTGTTATTACTTTATACAGGTTAGGCAACAGTTCTTAAATCCAACTTTCCTGTGACCTGAACAGTCACCAGACTGTATACTTAATAGCTTTAATCAGTTCAGGTTCTAAAATCCAACTTTCCTGTGACCTGAACAGTCACCAGACTGTGGTACTTGATAGCTTTATACAGGGTAGGGTTCTAAAATCCAACTTTCCTGTGACCTGAACAGTCACCAGACTGTTATACTTAATAGCTTTATACAGGCAGGTTCTAAAATCCAACTTTCCTGTGACCTGAACAGTCACCAGACTGTTGTACTTGATAGCTTTATACAGGTTAGGGTCTGAAATCCAACTTTCCTGTGACCTGAACAGTCACCAGACTGTTGTACTTGATAGCTTTATACAGGTTAGGGTCTAAAATCCAACTTTCCTGTGACCTGAACAGTCAGCAGACTGTTATACTTAATAGCTTTATGCAGGCAGGTTCTAAAATCCAACTTTCCTGTGACCTGAACAGTCACCAGACTGTTGTCGCTGTATACAGGCAAAATGCGCAAGGGGTTGGCAAGGGCGTTGGCAAGGAACAAGGAAGTGGACGTGATGGTGGTGCAGGCGAGGCTGAGGTCGCAACAACAAAGTGGCACATCTACTCGCTCGCACGTCCTGTCCCAAATTCTTGGGGCCCGCAGCAGTACACCGTTCTTGAACCAAGACCAGTGTCAACAGGTTGTTACTTGGATAGCGGATAATGCTTCAAGTCAGATGGGCACCTCCACAAACACCCTGTCTTCCACACGGTCAAGTGTCAGTAGCCGTGATACTGCACCGCACATTTCCCAACCTGATCCTCCTTTCCTTCCACCAAGCCGAGTACACGTCCACGGACATTACTGATCCCACACTAGGACACTCGGAAGAGCTGTTCACGTATCCATTCGCAGAATCTGGCCTCTCGCCAGCTCCTGTTGAAGTGGATGATGAGATGGTATGTACAGATGCCCAAATATTTGAGCAGCCACGTTATCACGAAGGGAACGTTGGCAACGTGTCTCAACAAGGGGTGGACGATGATGAGACACAATTGCCAGGAAGTCAGGAGGAGGATCAGGGTGCGGAAGAGGAAGACGACGTGGAGGATGATCCAGTAGCTGACCCAACCCTGGCAGGAGGATATGCAGAGCGAGACAGCAGTGCACAGGGGGAGGGAGGCATAGCATTGCAACAGGCAGTAAGAAGCAGGGTCGTGTCTGCAGGCAGAAGGCAGGCAACCGTTCCCCGGAACAACAACACGACACAAGGTGCCTGTGCAAATGTTAGGTCTTCCTAGTCTGGCAGTTTTTTAAGTTGGCTCCAGATGACTCTAAAAAGGCCATTTGCAACACCTGCATGCCAGCATCAGCAGGGGTACGAAAACTAGCAGCCTGACCACCACCAGCATGATCAGGCACATGTCAGCCAAGCACCCGACTTTGTGGGAAGTACAACAGAGTCGAGTAGTGGTGCTTGCTGATGTCACTGCTACGTCTTTGCGTGTTGTGCGTGCGAGCCAATCCCCTGTCCATGCTGGCCGCGAACAAGCCTCCGGCCCTGCACCAGACGTTGCCAACGCACAAATAACACCACCATCAAGCACGTCCTTGTCCCTGCGCAGCGTTCAATTATCCATTCAGCAAACCTTTGAACGCAGGCGCAAGTACACTGCCAATGCCCCACATGCCACAGTCCTAAATTATTAGATTTCGCGACTGCTTGCGCTAGAAATGTTACCTTTCCGGCTGGTGGAGACGGAAGCATTCCGCGACCTGATGGTGGCTGCTGTCCCACGTTACTCGGTCCCCAGCCGCCACTATTTCTCCAGATGTGCTGTCCAGCATTGCATAACCATGTGTCACAAAGCATCACACTGCCCTGAAAAAGTTGTTTCAGCCAAAGTCCACCTAACCACAGACACGTGGACAAGTGCTTGTGGGCAAGGCCGCTACATCTCCTTGACGGCACACTGGGTTAATATTGTGGAAGCTGGGACCCAGTCTGAGCGAGGGATGGAACACGTCCTTCCCACACCAAGGATTGCAGGCCCTACCTCAGTCATGGTTTCACCCAGACTCTACAGCTCCAGAATGTCATGCTCCTCAGCTTCCTCCTCCTCCTCCTGCGCATCCTCATCCACTTTACCCTCCACACCAGTCCCAAGCTGGAAGCACTGCAGCACTGCCTCTGCGAAGCGGCAACAGGCTGTGCTGAAGCTAATATGCATAGGTGACAAACCACACAATGCAGAGGAGGTGTGGACAGCTCTGAAACAGCAGGCAGGTCACTGGCTCACACCTCTGAACCTAAAGCCAGGAAAGGTCGTGTGTGACAATGGCCGGAACCTGGTGGCAGCTTTGAAGCGAGGTCAGCTGACGCATGTTCCATGCGTGGCTCATGTGCTCAACCTGGTGGTTCAGCGGTTTCTAAAGTCATACCCAGAGCTGTCTGATCTGCTGGTAAAAGTTTGCCGCCTGTCTCACATTTTCCAAGTCACCTGCTGCTTCAGCCGGCGTTGCCGGCTTTCAGCGCCGTTTGCGTCTTCCGGCCCACAGACTGGTGTGTGATGTCCCCACGCGTTGGAATTCAACTCTGCACATGTTGGTCAGGATATGTGAGCAGAAGAGGGCAGTTGTTGAGTACCTGCATCACCTAAGCCGTCGGAAAATGGGTCAAACTCCACACATAACACCTGAGGAGTGGAGATGGATGTCGGACCTATGTACCGTCCTCCAAAACTTTGAGGACTCCACCAAGATGGTGAGCGGCAATGACGCCATTATTAGCGTCACCATACCACTACTCTGCCTCCTAAAGCGGTCTCTGCTGAAAAACAAAGAGGATGCGTTGCAGGCGGGGCGCGATGAGTTTGAGCAAGAAACAGTAGTGGGTGTGGGTGATAACACACAGCCCAGCCTCATCTCATCAGAACCTGCAGTGGAGGACTATGACGAGGAGGAGGATGAGGAGAATGAAGACATGGAGCAACTCTGTGGCCAAATTGAGGATATGCCATGCACACTAGTCATACCCTCGCTTCAGCGTGGCTGGCCACAGGACAGGGAAGATGAGGAGGAGGAGGAGGACAGCATGTTCAGTCATCGTGTTGGTCTGGATACTAAAGTGATGGCTGTTAAGAGTCTGGCGCACATGGCTGACTTTATGGTAAGCTGCCTGGCTCGTGACCCTCGTGTTCAGAACATCTTGGCCGACAATCAGTACTGGTTGGCAACACTCTTAGACCCACGCTACAAGGAGAACTTTATGTCTCTCATTCCTGAGGTGGAGAGGTCAGCCAAAATGCAGCAGTTCCAGAAGGCCATAGTCACGGATGTAGGCAAAGCATTCCCCTCACAAAACGCTAGCGGCATAGGTCAGGAATCGGTGGACAACAAAGGCGTACAGCTGAGAGGGGCACAAGTCCAATCCGCCAGAGGTAGGGGAACATTCTTTACGATGTGGGACAGTTTTCTCAGCCCCGTACCACAGCCCCTGAGGTGCGGGGTAGTGCCACAAGAAATGCTAAGTTTGGCCAGATGCTGAAGGAGTACCTTGAAGATGCGAGATTCCTCTGTGCCTTACAATTATTGGGTCTCCAAGCTGGACACGTGGCATGAATTGGCTCTCTACGCCTTGGAAGTCCTGGCCTGCCCTGCCGCTAGCGTTTTATCAGAGCGTGTTTTCAGTGCTGCAGGTGGAATCATTACTGATAAACGCACCCGCCTGTCAACTGAAAATGCTGACAGGCTGACTCTGATCAAGATGAACAAGGGTTGGATTGGGCCAGACTTCACCACACCACCAACAAATGACAGCGGAATTTAAATTTTGTTCTGTGAATTTGCCATGTACCTCCACTCACCCATGGGTACACACTTCTGGACTTTGGCTAATCTCTGGACTGCTCCTCCTTCTCCTCATGTGCCACCATGATGACCGCTACAATAGTTAGGCTGTTGTTTCAGGTATACCCCCAGTGGTAAATTTTTTCGCCCATTCTTTTAGAATGGGCATTACAAGGACAGGAGACCCGCTCCTTTTCAATTGGAAAAATGTTTTGAGGCCCTCCTGCACGTCTCTATCCAGGGACAATGTGGAGCCTCCAATTTTTGTCTGCCCTGCCAAAGGGCTATACTACAATACACCCACTTGAGGTTTACAGGCCCTCATGCATGTCTGTATTCATGGGTCATTGTTCAACCTCCCAATTTTTGTCTGTCCTGCCAAAGGGCTATACTACAATACACCCACTTGAGGTTTACAGGCCCTACTGCATGTCTGTATGCATGGGTCATTGTTGAACCTCCCCATTTTTGGCTGCCCTGTCAAAGGGCTATACTCCAATACACCCACTTGAGGTTTACAGGCCCTACTGCATGTCTGTATGCATGGGTCATTGTTGAACCTCCCAATTTTTGGCTGCCCTGCCAAAGGGCTATACTCCAATACACCCACTTCAGGTTTACAGACCCTACTGCACGTCTCTATCCAGGGACAATGTGGAGCCTCTCAATTTTTGGCTGCCCTGCCAAAGGGCTATACTACAATACACCCACTTGAGGTTTATAGGCCCTACTGCATGTCTGTATGCATGGGTCATTGTTGAACCTCCCAATTTTTGTCTGCCCTGCCAAAGGGCTATACTCCAATACACCCACTTCAGGTTTACAGGCCCTACTGCACGTCTCTATCCAGGGACAATGTGGAGCCTCCCAATTTTTGGCTGCCCTGCCAAAGGGCTATACTCCAATACACCCACTTCAGGTTTACAGGCCCTACTGCACGTCTCTATCTAGGGACAATGTGGAGCCTCCCAATTTTTGGCTGCCCTGCCAAAGGGCTATACTACAATACACTCACTTGAGGTTTACAGGCCCTACTGCATGTCTGTATGCATGGGTCATTGTTGAACCTCCCAATTTTTGTCTGCCCTGCCAAAGGGCTATACTCCAATACACCCACTTCAGGTTTACAGGCCCTACTGCACGTCTCTATCCAGGGACAATGTGGAGCCTCCCAATTTTTGGCTGCCCTGCCAAAGGGCTATACTCCAATACACCCACTTCAGGTTTACAGGCCCTACTGCACGTCTCTATCTAGGGACAATGTGGAGCCTCCCAATTTTTGGCTGCCCTGCCAAAGGGCTATACTACAATACACCCACTTGAGGTTTACAGGCCCTACTGCATGTCTGTATGCATGGGTCATTGTTGAACCTCCCAATTTTTGTCTGCCCTGCCAAAGGGCTATACTCCAATACACACACTTCAGGTTTACAGGCCCTACTGCACGTCTCTATCCAGGGACAATGTGGAGCCTCCCAATTTTTGGCTGCCCTGCCAAAGGGCTGTACTCCAATACACCCACTTCCTTACAATGGGCACTTTAGGTTTACCGGCCCTCATGCACGTCTCTATCCAGGGGCATTGGTGAACCTCCCAATTTTAGACTTCCCTGGCAAAGGAAAATACTACAATAGACCCAGTTCCTCAAAATGGGCACAATATGTCAAGACAGGGCTTCATGTACGTCTCTTCTCAGGGACATCGGAGTGCCGCACAATGTTTTCACGTAAAATCTTTCATGTAATCACAAAAATTAACATACACCAGCTGTATCTCACTATTGGGTATGTGCCCTTAACCTTTCCACCCTGAATATTTATTTTGGTGTCATTTTGGAAGGTTTTCTGGTGACTCCGTAAAATTGGCGTGAAACTCGGACAACATTGTTCACAGCTGTGACTTTTGAGTGAGAAATGCTTCCAGGGGTCTTCCCCATGGTGTTGCCATGTCATTTCAGCACTCCTCTGAGACTTTTGTGACATTTTTAGGGTTTCTACATGCTGCCGGCAGTCATTTCATAAAAATACTCGTGTTTCCCATAGGATAACATTGGGCTCGGTGCTTGGGCCGAGTACACAAGTATCTTGGGATGCTCGGCCTGAGCTTCGAGCACCCGGGCATTTTAGTACTCGCTCATCACTAATGCACACTACATGCACATATACACATACCCAGCTCTTGTGGTACATGAACAGACAGCTCTGCTACATGAACATGTAGGCATGCACAGCTCTGCTACATGACACACAACCCTGCAACAGACATTTCCTTACACACACACACTATACATCACCACATTTTGCTGTTATTGATCGATGCAGAGCAGTAGGAGCCACTGCAGTTGCAGGATCTTCCAATGTAAAACGCAAGCACCTTTTAGTCATGTGATCAGTCACATGATTCCAAGGTCCTGAAAGACCTAGTGCAGAGCATAAGGTCCTTCCTCGGCTCAGCTTCTGTAGACTCCGTCTGTTGAGCTCCTGGCAGCTTTCTCTCCTGATGTGTATCAATCACATAGATCAGAGCAGAACAATAAAGAGGGTGTAATGGGAGACAGGCTTAGCTAGGCTTATGCTCCCATACCCCAAGGTCACGGCGACATTGGGCATGCATCCCAGGTGGTAATAGAATATGGACCCACTGGACCGATGTGCTGCTGCATAAGAGAGGGATGATAGCAGATTGTCATTAACCCTTTATATTACCCCGACTATCACCATACCAGAACAATCAAGATGAGCTGGGTAAGTGCCAGGATTGGTGCATCTAATGGATGTGCTAATTCTAAGGCAGCTGTGGGCTTCTATTTTTAGCCTGGGGAGGGCCCAATAACCAGACAGCCCACAGCTGTCTACATTAACTTGACTGGGTATCAAAATTAGGGAAGACCCCACACCATGTATTTTAATTATTTATTTAAATTGAAAAAACCTGCATGGGATTTCCTGTATTTTTATATGCAACCAAGATAAAGCACACAGTTGGGGGTTCCAGTTTCCAGCTATGTGCTTTATCTATGCTGTGTATCCCACGCCATTTTTTTTAATTAATTATTTTTACACTATGCTTAGAGAAACCAATCACAGATACCGGAAAAAAGTGTGGGCGGGGGAATCAGGGGAATATTCATAAGGTTTAATGAACAGATGCAGAAGCATTGTGACTACGGTGCAGAAACTCAGTAAGTTAATTTTGTTGCTTTAATACCTAATTTTCTTCTTCTGCAGCCCCTACCCCTTACTACCCCCATTTTATAGCGCTAAAGTTCACTTCCCCTAATACCTATATGGGGTTTGGGGTTTGGACTCAAGCCCAGCCAAATTCGCTCAACACTTGTAATAAGCTTTCTTTACAGTTGCTCTGCAGAGACATGCCATATGTCAAAACCTAAAATATCACAGATGATTCTAGTCTCATTTGGGGTTTTATCGAGACATAAGTTTAGCATGACTACAAACTAAATATTAAAACATAGGGGGGCCCCTTTATGACACCTAGTGCAATTGGCCCTTTGCTCTACATATCATTGGAGTCACCCTGCAATCATATCTAATGAGTGATGTTACCCTATGAATTTGCCATAACCGGCAGTTTTATGTGAGGGGAAAACTCCATTAAAACATGTTATGATTTTTTTATTATTTGGGAAATTAAAGACTCCCATGAGAGAAGAGCTTTGACAGCAAAACTATGTAGGAAAAATGTAAAAGAAATTCCATTACTCTTTTATCTGCATATGAATTCAGCATCTGAATAGTGAAAGCATCCAAGTTTAAAAAACAGCCTTGAACTATAGTCCAAGATCATGCCTGCCAGCTCTCCAGTAACTATGAAGGTTGTATAAATATTGAACACCCATTAATTTTTCTTATTTGTTTTCATCCAGTAGAGAGCCATGATTTTATTACCATGTTAGAAAAATGTCATGTTTATATTAGAGACTTGCTTGATAATTTTTTGCACTTTCTAAAGGTAGCTGTCTTCAATATCAATGAAAACATACAAGTTGAGCTCTTAAGAAAAAGCAGTCAATGCAGCCAAAGTAACGTATAACTGGTGGAAAAATGACAAATGAAGGATACCATTGTCTCTAGTAGCTAGAAGGTTGGAGCAGTGTGTACACTAGGGATTGGTGGGAAAGAGTATTCACTGTATAGGAGGGAACATAGTGCAAATAGTGACCTGGGCACAAGTAATGAAATTATAGGCTGTATGGAGGAAGGGGTTAGGGAAGTCAATACACTAAGAAGGAATAGAGGTACACAGATATACATAACGTTCATGTACACTAATGCTAGGAACATCAAAAACAAGTTGGTGGAATTAGAATTAATATTTTTTTTAAATAATTATGATATGGCGGGGATATTGGAGACATGGCTGGATGAGAACAATGACTGGACTGTTAGTATACAGGGCTATAGTCTGATCAGAAATGACCATACAAATAAGCAACAGGGAGGTGTGTGTTTATATGTAAAATCATCCTTAAAACCCATCCTGTATGATAATGTGGCAGCCCTGCAGTCTGGTCACCACAAGGGGTACTGCACCTGTGGCACCTCACTGCAACAGTTGCCACAATGGCATTGCCTTCCTGGGGGGTGATGTCATGCTTGGAATCAAGAAGGGGTATTCACCCAGGTAAGCTGACAGCATGCAACACTTTTCCTGACTCCAGACCTGAAGGGAGAGCTCTGAACCCGAGTTCAGGGGAGCTGCCCTATTAATTCAGACCTGGGGGCAGGGTAGTCAGTTCAGTTCATAGGAGGACTGTGAAGATGTTCTGTGGACTGGAGCAGTGTGAGGCTCGTCCCAGGACAGAGACTAGCAAGCATGAGGAACCTGTAGGAGAGGGTCTGTGGAAGGAGAGAAGTAGGTCTGGGGAGTGAAGCAAGTGATCCGGCTCACATCAGAGCAGAGGATTAGAAGTGGATACCGGAGTCTGAGGCTGTAAGGGTACTTCAGGTCCAGCAGCCAAAACTGGAGGATGGGAGATTCCAAGTCTCCCGGCCACAGCAAGAACCTGGAGAGCTCAGGGCCAGTTGTCAGAGGAGTGGTGCCTGGGAAGGGCACAAGCTGCCTGCCATACAGGTGAGAGACTTACAAGCAGGAGGAGAAGGTCCCAGCTACAAGCCGCCAGGACCAGAAGGAGTAGCGCAGCAGGGAGGCCTTAGAACTCACCAGGTAAGGAGATCCTCCAATTTTCTTCAAGGCCACCTGGACTCACATCATCACTTGTGGACTGTATCCTAGTTTCTACCTGCAACTTCCAGTAGAGACTAGATACTGTGTTTGTCGGTTATTCCACAACCTCAGTCCTGCACCCCAAGGGCCTACCGCCGCCATAGACTTTACTGGTTGCCATGGGGAACGGCTCCACCCATGTGGAGCGATATCACCATAGTTGCAATACCATCATCCCCAGGGGTTTCGCACCGCAGCATCGGCCCCAATAGCCGAACACCACAGGTTGTGTCACGACCACCAGCTCTGAACTTTTATCTGACTCCCAGGATCTCAACCCTGTGACTCCCCCAGAAGTAGCAAAGCCTGGTTCTGAGTACCCCATGGCCCTGAGGGCGCATCACACCCTCTCCACGGGTGTAGTATCCCTGTTCTCAGGGAAATGGGATGGCAAGTCTGAGACACCCACCAAGCATCCAACACACCTTTAGAACCCAGGCCTGGGGACAGTGGGTGGACCCTAGAGAGACAGGGCTCAGTCTAGGGACAGAGAAAGGAAAAATGTGTGGGTGGGTGATGGAGAAGTAGAAGTAGAGAAGAGAGGAGAGTTGGACCAGGGACTGGAGCGGCGAGGAGCTTGTCCTGGGTTGAGAGAACAGCAGTCAGTGAGAAAGGCAAGGGAGAGCCATAGGGGCACGGGCAGAGAGAGAGAAAGCCACCCAGATTTGACTGGAGTCGGACGGAGGGGCTGGTAACCAGGGACCGGCCCTGAGGTGTCAAGGAGGCTCAATGCTCCAACCACAGAACCGGAGGCCACGAGATCTACAGGAGCTGTGGCTGACACCCGGCACATCCGCCGAGAAGGTAGCCGTACTAGGGTCAGGGGACTAGGTACACGTCACCCGCCAAGATCTGTGGCTGCCGGATTGGGGCTCTTGTGTGCGGAGGCGCAGGTAGGAGAGGCGGATAATCAGCATTGGGAGAGCAACTAGAGAGAGGAATGAACACAGAGAGGTGTCTTAGTCAAACTATCCCGGTTTCTTGAGGACTGTTCGGACTGTGGTTTAGCAGAGTTCAGCAACCGGCGGCACTATTATTATTTTTATTATTATTATTTACTTATATAGCGCCATTAGATTCCATGGCGCTTTACATGTGTAAGTGCAAATGAGGACAAGAACATAAAATGACGACAATCAGATCGTACAGGTACAGTAGGGCAGAGGACCCTGTCCACATGGGCTCACAGTCTAAAGGGACGGGTGGGGAAACAGTAGGCAGGGGGAGACGAGGGTGAGACGGTGCGGTGGAACAGGTCTCAGTGTAGGTTGTAAGCTTGATGGAAGTGATGGGTCTTCAGGTTTCTCTTGAAGGTTCCCAGGGTTGGGAAGTGCCTGATGTGTTGGGGTAGGGAGTTCCAGAGTATGGTAGATGCATGAGAGAAGTCTTGTATGCGGTTGTGGGAGGAGGAGATGCAGGGTGAGACAAGAAGGAGCTCTTGGGAGGAGTGTAAGTTGTTTGTGGGTAGGTAGCGGATGACCAAGTTGGAGATGTATGGAGGGAACAGGTTGTGGATAGCTTTGTATGTCAGGGTTAGGGTTTTGAACCGGGTTCTCTGGGAAGTGGGGAGCCAGTAAAGGGCTTGTCAGAGGGGGGAGACAGGGGAGTAGTGGGGAGACAGATAAATGAGGCGGGCAGCGAAATTGAGGATAGTTTGAAGAGGTGTGAGGGAGGTAGCGGGAAGGCCGGTGAGCAGGAGAGTGCAGTAGTCGAGGCGGGAGATAATGAGAGCGTGGACAAGTGTCTTGGCAGTGTCAAGGTCAAGGAAGGAGCTGATTCGGGAAATGTTTTTGAGCTGGAATCGGCAGGCTGTGGCGAGGACTTGGATTTGGGGCTTGAAGGAGAGGGAGGAGTCAAGGGTAACCCCGAGGCACTTGACATGGGGGATGGGCGATAGTGACAGTGATGGACAGGTCGGGTTGGGGAGGAGAGCAACTTGGGGGGAAGACGATGAAATCAGTTTTGTTCAGGTTCATCTTTAGGAAGCAGGTAGAGAAGAAGGATGAGATGGCAGACAGGCATTGAGGTATTTTGGATAGTAGGAGGTGATGTCGGGGTTCGGACAGATAGAGCTGGTTGTCATCGGCATAGAGGTGGTATTGAAGGCCATGGGACTCAATGAGATGGCCAAGGCAGAGGGTGTAAATGGAGAAGAGTAGTGGCCCCAGGACTTGGGAAACACCAACAGATAAGGGGCAGTGTGAGGAGGAGGTCTGGGAGTGGGTGACGCTGAAAGTCCGGTCCGTTAGGTAAGAGGAGATCCAGGTGAGGGCTAGGTCAGTGATGCCAAGAAATTCTAGAATTTGAAGTAGGAGGAACTGGTCAACGGTGTCAAAGGTGGCAGAAATGTCGAGGAGGATTGATCATTAATTGATCACTTAAAGGGAACCAACCACCCCAATGACCCCCCGGACTATTAATATGGCTCCCTACACCCAGCACATACATGTGCTGCAATGTTTTTTGCTAAAAAAACTGCTTTTTAAAAGTGAAGATAATGCTTTATAAAGTATTTAACGAAGGGACGGGTGGGCGTTACTTAGCTGTGGCTAAAGCCGGGTTGCAGCTGCCAGTCATCATCCTGTGTCCCCTCGCAGCAGTAACGGCCAGCCCTTTCTTGTCGTCACAGCCTGGTGCACGGGCTCGCATGCCCGTGCACACGTCATCAGCTACAGCCGGGTAGCGAGCGCGCGCTCTGACTTCCACAACCGAGCGCAGGAAGTCAGAGCGCGCGCTCGCTACCCGGCTGTAGCTGATGACGTGTGCACGGGCATGCGAGCCCGTGCACCAGGCTGTGACGACAAGAAAGGGCTGGCCGTTACTGCTGCGAGGGGACACAGGATGATGACTGGCAGCTGCAACCCGGCTTTAGCCACAGCTAAGTAACGCCCACCCGTCCCTTCGTTAAATACTTTATAAAGCATTATCTTCACTTTTAAAAAGCAGTTTTTTTAGCAAAAAACATTGCAGCACATGTATGTGCTGGGTGTAGGGAGCCATATTAATAGTCCGGGGGGGTCATTGGGGTGGTTGGTTCCCTTTAATTGATCATTGAGTAATCTGGGTACAGAACTCAGAAGCTGTGTGAGACTGTTTCTTTCCACGCGAAGTAGCAGCTGAGGCCCCAAGAGGCCTGCCTCAGAAATACCCCCTCCATCCGCATTTTCTAGCCAGAACAACCCAACGACCTACCATTGCCATAGACTATACCGGTTGCCCTGGGGAACCACTCCACCGGTGGGGAGCGATATCAACTTTATCATCCCCAGAGGTCTCCCACCATAGTGTCGTCCATCAATAGACGAACGTCACATATTGCGTCACGACTTCAACCCCCCAAAACCTGAATTCCTGAATTTTTATTGACACCACCAGGTTCACGGAGTCGGGTCTCGACCCCCGTGACTCCTCAGCAGTTCTGTAGCCTCGTTTTGAGTAACCCACAGCCCTGGGGGGTGCATGTCAATAATATATGTGAATCTAATGAAAATGTAGAGTCCCTAAGGAGAGGGGGGAAAAAATAATAAATTACTGTTAGGCGTTTGTCATAAGTCGCCAAAAATAATGTAAACGGCGGATAATATCCTCATAAAGCAAATAGATGAAGCAATAACTCACAGAGAAGTCTTTATTATGGGGGACTTCAACTACCCTGAAATATATTGGGGAACAGAAACCTACAGGTTCAGCTAAGGAAATAGGTTTTTGACAACTATGAGAGAAAATGACCTTTCACAACTGGTACAGGACCCAACAAGAAGGGGAGGTGGGTAGTGCTAGACCTAATATTAATCAACAGGACGCACTGCATATTAAATACACGGTTTGGGGATCACTTGAGTACTAGTGATCACAAAATAATAACTTTTCATGTATCTTTTAAAATGATGTATAGTAGAGGGGCGACAAGAATACTGAGCTTCAGGAAGGCAAATTTCCAACGGTTGAGAGATTATCTTAGTGCAATAAACTGGGATGATGTCTTGAGAGATAAAAGTACACAAAGCAAATGAGAAACGTTTATTAGCATCATGCAGAGGACCTGTACACAATAAATACCCTATGAGAATAAACAAGCTTGAAATTGGTGGAAACGACTATAGCTAAACAGAGCTATTGGGAGCGCAATAAGTGACAAAAAAGTATTTAGAGAATTAAAGCAGGCAGGTAGTGATCAGGCATTAAAGAATTAAAGAAAATTTAATTCTGTAATGAAATCAAGGTAACAAAGATTGAAATAGAGAGACTCATTGCCAGAAAATGTAAAAATAATCAAAAAATATTCTTTAACTATATAAACAGTAAGAAACTGAAAAATGATCATTTTGGCCCCCTTAAAATTCTGGGTGAAATGGTGGATGAGGGAAAAGCCAATATGCTAAATGCCTTTTTCTCTACAGTATTTATATAAAAAGAAATCCTATGACAGACAACATGATTAGTGATAACATAAATTTTCCATTAAATATTACCTGCTTAACCTAGCAGGAAGTATTGCATTGTCTAAAAATCACTAAAGTCGACAAATCCCCAGGCCTGGATGAGATACACCCCAGAGTACTGCAGGAATAAAGTACCATCACAGTCAGACCATGATTTTTAATCTTCAAAGATTTTATAATAACAGTGTCTGAACCACAAGACTGGCGCAAAGCAAAAGTGGTACCAATATTCAAAAAGTGGACAAAAAATGATCCTGGAAACTATACACCTGTAAGTTTAACCTCTACGGTGGGTAAAATCCTTAAAGGTTTCTTAAGAGATGCTAGACTGGAGTATATTAAGAAGAATAACCTCATGACCCAGTATCAACATGGGTTTACGAGGGACTGTTTCCTGTCAAACATATCTGATCAGCTTCAATGAAGAGGTAAGTTCCAGACTGGATAAAGGAAATGCAGGGGACGTTGTGTATTTGGACTTTTTAAAAGCTTTTGATATGGTGCCAAATAAAAGGTTGTTGCATAAAATGAGAAAAATGGAGAAAAGGGAAAATATATATAACTGGGTTAAGAACTGGCTCAGTGATCGGCAACAAAGGGTGGTTATTAAAGGAACACACCTGGACTGGGCCACAATTAACAGTGGGATTCCACAGGGGTCAGTATTGGGCCAGTTTCTTTTTAACATACTTATTAATGACTTAGTAGGGAGCATTCAGAGATGAATTTCAATATTTCCAGATGATACTAAACTCTGCAGGGTAATCAATACCCTTAAATACTATTTAATATTACAGGAAGATATATGTACATTGGAGGCTTAGGCTAACAAAGGGCAATTGAACTTTAATGTGGATAAATGTTAGACCATGCACTTGGGCAGAGGTAATAAAATTTATAAGTATGTACTTCATTGTGGAACACTGGGTAAAACTGTCAAAAAAAACCCTCAGGTGTATGGGTGGACGGCAATCTCACATTTAGTGGCCAGTGTCAAGCAGCTGCTGAAAAGGCTAATAAAATAATGGGATGCATTAAAAGAGGCGTAGATGCTCATTAGAAGAACATAGTTTTAAATCTATACAAGTCGCTAGTGCAACCATACGTAAAATATTGCGTACATTTCTGGACTCCAGTGTAAAAGAAAGAAAGCTGAACTAAAGTGGGTGCAGAGACAAGCTACTTACTCGCCCAGGGGTCTGGGATACTCAGATCACGGGCGTTGTAGCTGAATCCTTTCACCGGTGGTCGATGCCCGGGTCTGTGGCCCTGGTGGTCGCTGAAAAGTGTAGATAGAAAAATAATAAATGTATATTGTTCATGATGCCACCTGCAGAATCTAGTTAGGGCACCAGTGCTGCCAGCAGTCCTCTAGGGATGGTGGGTAGGCAGCTGGGTTTTATAGTTCCCCGCAGGCGGATCAGGGTCCCAGGGCAGATTTCTGTAGTACTGGTTGTCACAGGCACAGCGTAGTAGCTCTACAGTAGGGAAGGAATAGCTGTGTCTCTGTACTGGTTTACTGGTCACTTTAGTAGTTCAACAACAGGTTTACAGTCACGGGCAGCTGGCCTGGGTAGTGACCAATGAATGGGGTGTTCGTCTGTGGCTCTCAAAGATGTTCCTCTCGGCTTCACCTTCTGTCCTTCCTATTGTGGAAGTCTGGCCTGTGTGGAGCCCAACCTGATCTCCTGCTCTCTCCTCTGTAACTCTACGCTCGTGTAGGAACCTTCTACAGATTGCCACACCTCTGGGGATTTTCTGCGGGTCCTGGCTCCTTGTTTGGCTACGGTTTTGAGGTGACCTGGAGGCTGAACACTTCCTGGTCTCACCGGTGTTGGTGGCTCAAAGATGAACTTGCCTGCACCGCTCCAGGAGCCGGTACTCCATTCCGTGGACTGGGATCCTCCCAGACTGGTAAGTGTTCGCTCTGAAGCCGGGTATGTACCTACACCCTCAGGCTCCCCTTTTCTCGGCTGGGTCACCACTCTTTCTGCGTTCCCTCCCTGTACGCTCCCCTTAAGGGTCCTCCACGATGGTTCATCTTACTTCTTCTACTCCTCTATCCTACTCCTCATTTCCACTCTCCACTACCCACTTATATAATCTCCCAACGGGACCGGTTGCCCTGGTAACAGGTTTAACCAGTTGGCCCCTGCGCTAGGTGTGTGGATGCAGGATGAAAGCCACATGCGAACCTCCCCCTTCACTGGCCACAGGGATACCGCACACGCTGGTCTGGGTGCAGTACCCCTTTGTGGCGCACAGGGTCTGGATGACTGACACATATAGGCATCATACTCGCAGAGCGCTGCCAATTTGAGAAATCAATAAAGGAAAACCACAAAAAATTAGGGCCATATACCACCAAAGTAGCCTCAATTGACCCAGAATAAAATTGGAGAGTGGTGCAGCATGCATGCATGGCACAGCATCTGGAATAGGGTCTGGCATAGCATTTCAGTGTTAAACATTCATTAGTAACAGGGTGTGAGTGCCAAAAATAGTCTCCACATTTTAAAAAATTAGGGCCAGATACCACCAAAAGGGCATCAACTGACCCTGCTAAATTCAGTAAACAGACAAGAAGGAGACCCCGAAGAAGAGTCTCTACGTTCAAAAAAAATAGGACCAGATACCACCAAAGTGGCATCAATGGACCCAGAATAAATTAGGAGAATGACACAGCCTACGCGCATGGCACAGGATCTGGAACAGGGCCTGGCCTAGCATTTCAAGGTTAAACACTCATTAGTAAAAGGAGGTGAGTGAATAGGGTCGGCATAGAATTTCAAGGTTAAACATTCATTAGTAACAGGGGGTGAGTGATATGTCCAGGCATCGTACTCACAGAGCCCTGCTAAATTCAGGCAAAAGACAAGGAGACGCCAAAAAGAGTCTCCACATTTCAAAAATTTAGGGCCAGATACCACCAAAGTGGTATCAATTGACCCAGAATAAAAAGTGTAGAATGGCGAGATCAATGCAGCACTCTGAAAAGTACTGTACATCGTCTACTCTAAGCAGTCTGCTACTGGGGTGGAAAAGTATTTGAAGACCCATTACTTGTTTATCTTGATGAAAGTTAGGCGGTCTACACTTTTAGGAGACAGCTGGATGTGCTTATCCGTCAGAACAGCACCAACAGGGCTGAAGACACGTTCTGAGAGAATGCTGGCTGTTGGGCATGACTAAACCTCCATGGCATGACTGGCAGGCTCAGGCCACTCATCTGTTTTTGAAACCCAAAACGCAAAAGGGTCCAAATTCCCCCTGATGACATGGATATTGAGCTCTAGATACTCCTGCACCATCCTCTCCAGTCGTTAACTATTAGTGATGAGCGAGTACTAAAATGCTCGGGTGCTCGAAGCTCGGGCCGAGCATCCTGAGATACTCGTGTACTCGGCCTGAGTACCGAGCCCAATGTTATCCTATGGGAGACCCGAGTATTTTTATGAAATGACTGCCGGCAGCATGTAGAAACCCTAAAAATGTCACAAAAGTCTCAGAAGAGTGCTGAAATTACATGGCAACACCATGGGGAAGACCCCTGGAAGCATTTCTCACTCAAAAGTCACAGCTGTGAACAATCTTGTCCGAGTTTCACGCCAATTTTACAGAGTCACCAGAAAACCTTCCAAAGTGATACCAAAATGAATATTTAGGGTGGAAATGTTAAGGGCACATACCCAATAGTGAGATACAGCTGGTGTATGTTACTTTTTGTGATTACATGAAAGATTTTACGTGAAAACATTGTGCGGCACTCCGATGTCCCTGAGAAGAGACGTACATGAAGGCCTCTTGACATAATGTGCCCATTTTGAGGAACTGGGTCTATTGTAGTATTTTCCTTTGCCAGGGCAGTCCAAAATTGGGAGGTTCACCAATGCCCCTGGATAGAGACGTGCATGAGGGCCTGTAAACCTGAAGTGGGTGTATAGTAGTATAGCCCTTTGGCCAGGGCAGCCAAAAATTGGGAGGCTCCACATTTTCCCAGGATAGAGACGTGCAGGAGGGCCTGTAAACCTGAAGTGGGTGTATTGTAGTATAGCCCTTTGGCCAGGGCAGCCAAAAATTGGGAGGTTCAACAATGACCCATGCATACAGACATGCAGGAGGGCCTGTAAACCTGAAGTGGGTGTATTGTAGTATAGCCCTTTGGCCAGGGCAGCCAAAAATTGGGAGGTTCAACAATGACCCATGCATACAGACATGCAGGAGGGCCTGTAAACCTCAAGTGGGTGTATTATAGTATAGCCCTTTGGCAGGGCAGCCAAAAATTGGGAGGTTCAACAATGACCCATGCATACAGACATGCAGTTGGGCCTGTAAACCTCAAGTGGGTGGATTGTAGTATAGCCCTTTGGCCAGGGCAGCCAAAAATTGGGAGGCTCCACATTGTCCCAGGATAGAGACGTGCAGGAGGGCCTGTAAACCTCAAGTGGGTGTATTGTAGTATAGCCCTTTGGCCAGGGCAGCCAAAAATTGTGAGGTTCAACAATGACCCAAGCATACAGACATGCAGGAGGGCCTGTAAACCTGAAGTGGGTGTATTGTAGTATAGCCCTTTGGCCAGGGCAGCCAAAAATTGGGAGGCTCCACATTGTCCCTGGATAGAGACGTGCATGAGGGCCTCAAAAATTTTTCCCATTGAAAAGGAGCGGGTATCCTGTCGTTGTAATGCCCATTCAAAAAGAATGGGCTTAAAAATGTACCACTGAGGGTATACCTGAAACAACAGCCTAACTATTGTAACGGTCATCATGGTGCACATGAGGAGAAGGAGGAGCAGTCCAGCGATTAGCCAAGGAAGAGGAAGACGACGTGGTGGATGATCCAGTAGCTGACCCAACCTGGCAGGAGGATATGCAGAGCGAGGACAGCAGTGCACAGGGGGAGGGAGGCGTAGCATCCAAACAGGCAGTACAAAGCAGGGTCGGGTCCACAGGCAGAAGGCAGGCAACCGTTCCCCGGAACAACAACACGACACAAGGTGCCTGTGCAAATGTTAGGTCTTCCCGAGTCTGGCAGTTTTTTAAGTTGGCTCCAGATGACTCTAAAAAGGCCATTTGCAACACCTGCCATGCCAGCAGCAGGGGTACGAAAACTAGCAGCCTGACCACCACCAGCATGATCAGGCACATGTCAGCCAAGCACCCGACTTTGTGGGAAGTACAACAGAGTCGAGGAGTGGTGCTTGCTGATGTCACTGCTACATCTTCGCGTGTTGTGCGTGCGAGCCAATCCCCTGTACATGCTGGCCGCGAACAAGCCTCCGGCCCTGCACCTGAAGTTGCCCACGCACAAATAACCCCACCATCAAGCACGTCCTTGTCCCAGCGCAGCATTCAATTATCCATTCAGCAAACCTTTGAACGCAGGCGCAAATATGCTGCCAACGCCCCACATGCCACGGTCCTGATTTATCACATTTCGCGACTCATAGCGCTAGAAATGTTGCCTTTCCTGCTGGTGGAGACGGAAGCATTCCGCGACCTGATGGCGGCTGCTGTCCCACGTTACTCGGTCCCCAGCCGCCACTATTTCTGCAGATGTGCCGTCCCCGCATTGCATAACCACGTGTCCAACAGCATCACACGTGCCCTGAACAACGCTGTTTCAGCCAAACGCCACCTAACCACAGACACGTGGACAAGTGCTTGTGGGCAAGACCGCTACATCTCCTTGACAAAACACTGGGTTAATATTGTGGAGGCTGGGACATAGTCTGAGCGAGGGACGGAACACGTCCTTCCCACAGCAAGGATAGCAGGCCCTACCTCTGTCAGGGTTTCACCGACACTCCACAGCTCCGGAATGTCATGCTCTTCAGCCTCCTCCTCCTGCGCATCCTCATCCACTGTACCCTTCACACCAGTCCCAAGCTGGAAGCACTGCAGCACTGCCTCTGCGAAGCGGCAACAGGCTGTGCTGAAGCTAGTCTGCATAGGTGACAAACCCCACAATGCAGAAGAGGTGTGGACAGCTCTGAAACAGCAGGCAGATCACTGGCTCACACTTCTGAACCTAAAGCCAGGAAAGGTCGTGTGTGACAATGTCCGGAACCTGGTGGCAGCTTTGAGGCGAGGCCAGCTGACGCATGTTCCATGCGTGGGCCATGTGCTCAACCTGGTGGTTCAGAGGTTTCTAAAGTCATACCCAGAGCTGTCTGAACAGCTGCTAAAAGTTCGCCGTCTGTCTGCACATTTTCGCAAGTCACTTGCTGCTTCAGCCGTCCTTGCCGGCTTTCAGCGCCGTTTGCGTCTTCCGGCCCACAGACTGGTGTGTGATGTCCCCACGCATTGGAATTCAACTCTGCACATGTTGGTCAGGATATGTGAGTAGAAGAGGGCAGTTGTCGACTACCTGCATCACCTAAGCCGTCGGGAAATGGGTCAAACTCCACACATAACACCTGAGGAGTGGAGATGGATGTCCGACCTATGTACCGTCCTCCAAAACTTTGAGGACTCCACCAAGATGGTGAGCGGCGATGACGCCATTATTAGGGTCACCATACCACTACTCTGCCTTCTAAAACGGTCTCTGCTGAAAAACAAAGAGGATGCATTGCACACCGAGCGCGATGACTTGGAGCAAGAAACAGTAGTGGGTGTGGGTGAAAACACACAGCCCAGCCTCATCTCATCACAACGTGCAGTGGAGGACTATGACGAGGAGGAGGATGAAGACATGGAGCAACTCTCTGGCCAAATTGAGGATATGACATGCATACCAGTCATACCCTCGATTCTGCGTGGCTGGCCAGAGGACAGTGGAGATGAGGAGGAGGAGGAGGACAGCATGTTCAGTCATCGTGTTGGTCTGGATACTGAAGTGATGGCTGTTAAGAGTCTGGCGCACATGGCTGACTTTATGTTAAGCTGCCTGGCTCGTGACCCTCGCGTTCATAACATCTTGGCCGACAATCAGTACTGGTTGGCAACACTGTTAGACCCACGCTACAAGGAGAACATTATGTCTCTCATTCCTGAGGCGGAGAAGTCAGCCAAAATGCAGCATTTCCAGAAGGCCATAGTCACGGAAGTAGGCAAATCATTCCCCTCACAAAACGCTAGCGGCATAGGTCAGGAATCGGTGGACAACCAAGGCGTACGGCCGAGAGGGGCACAAGTCCAATCCGCCAGAGGTAGGGGAACAGTCTTTACGATGTGGGACAGTTTTCTCAGCCCCTCACGTACCACAGCCCCTGAGGTGCGGGGTAGTGCCACAAGAAATGCTAAGTTTGGCCAGATGCTGAAGGAGTACCTTGCAGATCAAACAACTGTACTGCTAGATTCCTCTGTGCCTTACAATTATTGTGTCTCCAAGCTGGACACGTGGCATGAATTGGCTCTCTACGCCTTGGAAGTCCTGGCCTGCCCTGCCGCTAGCGTTTTGTCAGAGCGTGTTTTCAGAGCCGCAGGTGGAATCATTACTGATAAACGCACCCGCCTGTCAACTGGAAATGCTGACAGGCTGACTCTGATCAAGATGAACAAGGGTTGGATTGGGCCAGACTTCACCACACCACCAACAAATGACAACTGAATTTAAATTTTGTTATGGGAATTTGCCATGTACCTCCACTCACCCATGGGTACACACTTCTGGACTTCCGAGTGTCCAAGTGTGGGATCAGTAATGTCCGTGGACGTGTACTCGGCCTGGTGGTAGGAAGGAGGATCAGGTTGGGAAATGTGCAGTGCAGTATCACGGCTACTGACACTTGACCGTGTGGAAGACAGGGTGTTTGTGGAGGTGCCAATCTGACTTGAAGCATTATCCGCTATCCAAGTAACAACCTGTTGACACTGGTGTTGGTTCAAGAGCGGTGTACTGCAGCGGGCCCCAAGAATTTGGGACAGGACGTGTGAGCAAGTAGATGTGCCCCTTTCTTGTTACGAAATTAGTGCTTGCACACGACCTCGGCCTCAGCCTGCACCACCATCACGTTCACTTCCTTGTTCCTTGCCAATGCCCTTGCGCATTTTGCTTGTATACAGTGACAACAGTCTGGTGACTGTAATGGTCACAGATTATTAGGATTTTAGTCCCTAACCTGTATCAAGGTAGTAAGTACACCAGTCTGGTGACTGTAATAGTCACAGGAGAGTAGGATTTTAGTCCCTAACCTGTATTAAGGTAGTAAGTACACCAGTCTGGTGACTGTAATGGTCACAGGAGAGTAGGATTTTAGTCCATAACCTGTATTAAGGTAGTAAGTACACCAGTCTGGTGACTGTAATGGTCACAGGAGAGTAGGATTTTAGTCCCTGACCTGTATTAAGGTAGTAAGAACACCAGTTTGGTGACTGTAATAGTCACAGGAGAGTAGGATTTTAGTCCCTAACCTGGATCAAGGTAGTAAGTTCAACAGTCTGGTGACTGTTATGGTCACAGAAAAGCTTGGATTCCGATCTGTATCACCCTGCCTATATCCTTCTAGATTAGTCCTGAGAAGGACTGTTGTGGTCAGCAGCAGCAGTTTGCAGCCCTGCTCCGGATCTACCTATGAGGGCCGCAAATCTGTCCCTAAGCAGCAGCAGACACTCTCCCTACACTCACTGTCTGGATGCCTGTGTGCAGAGCACAGCGCGGCCGGGTCTTATAAAGGCTCGGTCACGCTGTGCTGGCTGGCCAATCACTGCAATGCCACAACTAACAGGGCTGTGGCATTGCAGTGGTCTGCCAGCCAATCCCTGCATGTGGGCTGGCTCTCATAAGAGCGCCAACATGCATGGATGAGGACCACGAGCACAGCACGAGTATCGCGAGATTACTCGGTGCTCGCCGAGTAGCCCGAGTACAGTGATACTCGTGCGAGTACCGAGCAACGCAGAGCATACTCGCTCATCACTATTAACTATGTGTCAGTCTTGTACTCAGTTCTGCTGGTGAATGGGCTGGTTTAAAAAATTGGTCAAAGGACTCCAAGAAATTGCTTCTGACAGTTACATTGCTACTGGTAATATCTCTATGCTGACGACTTGATGGCCTCCAAGTTGGAAGTGTTGATCTGTGATGTATATTGTGTCTCTCACTGATGTGTTGGGGAAAACCAGTCCTAAGATGGTCTACCAGCTTTTTTTGATACTCCAGCATGCATGTGTCTCTGTCCAAGACAGGAAGAATCTGGCTAAATTTATTTGTACCATGGATCCAACAGTGTGGCAGCCCAGTAGTAGTTGTTGCTAATTTGAATCCTATCAATACGAGCATCATGTTACAGATAGTGCAGCAAGAAGGTGCTCATGTGACTGATGCATCCATGAGGCCTAAGTCCTTGTTGTGTTGGTGACAGCGAAAAAAATCGAGCTTCCTTCCTCCTTTCTCTCCTGCCAACCTCAGACAACAGAAAGGGGAATTATTTCTTCCTTATCCCTGACTGTCCTGTGCCATCATTACATCTTCATCCTTATCCCCCTCCATTTGGTCCTCACCTCCTGCACTACCAGTTAGTCTGGTTTTATAAGCTGCTCTCCATCGCTCTATTCCCCTTGACCTGACAACTAGCTGTGTGATGAGAATGCGGACTTTTGAGATCTTGATAGCCTTTCCATAGCCTCCTCTTTTCCTCCTCCTTTTCCTGTAGTACCACCACCTCATTCTGCAGAATTTTCAAAGTTTGCTCCAGCATGTAGATGACCAGAATAGTGATGCTGATGATGAGATTATCAGTGCTAACCATCTTAGTAGCCATTTAAAAACTGTGCAGAAGTGTGCAGAGGTCTACGATCTGTGCCTACACTGCAAGTGTCATTTGCATGATATTCTGCTTGCTTTGAGTCACTGTGTGCATCATTAAATACTGCATCAGGGCTTGTCGATGCTGCCACAGATGCTGCAATATGTGCAGAGTGAAATTCCACTATGTCACTACATCTCATATCAAACTGTTAACAAGTTGTCAAAAAGACCTCTGTAGCGGTGCTAGTCAATGAACCACAGGGTGAGAATGGCGAAAATGAGCACACAGTGATTGTGCCTTGTGCAGCAGCTGATCCAAGCTGGGAGGGTGGTGTAGGAATTGCTGGACAAACAGGTTGAAGACAGTGTGCCATGCAAGGCACGTTTGTAAGTTTGCCCCAGCGATAGGCTGCCACCAGGCTCACGCTGTTATCGCACACAGCCTTCTCTGGCTCCAAGTTTAGTGGAGAGTCGAAGCAGCCATTAATAAAACTTGGCTTGCATACCTGTCCACAACTCTACAGCTGTGTGACTCGCATCTCCAAGGCAATTTAATATAATCACTGCCTGATGGTGGAGAGCTCTGGCAGTGCAATGCCGAGGTGGGGTGGAATCTTTCTGAAAATTTGCAACATTACAGGAGAGTTCGAGGGTGCAACTGGAGGCCCTAGAGGAGGTGGATGAGGAGGCAGAAGCAGTGGATGAAAAGGTACATGCAGACATTTTTCCCAAGAGTCTTGGGGATTTGAAGACTTGGGGAGTAGCACCTTCCCCTTCTTGGTCCCCCAGCCATCAAAATTATCCAGCGGCCAGTGAGGGTGATGTAATGCCCTTAGCCATGATTGCTCATCCTGGAATCAGTGGTGAAAAGCACCCTATCACATACAGTTTCTCAAGGAACTGGCAATGTTGTTTGCAACATGCTGATATAGCACAGGAACAGCTTTCTTTGAGTAGTAATGCTGACTGGGCAACAGATATGGGGGGCTGCGATGGTCATCAGCTTGCAGAATCTGTCTATATGCACCAGGCAGAAAGGTCAGCATTTCTGTAGCCAACAAATGGGAGATGGTCAAATTTAAGTTCTTTGTTTTGGCATATCTGTCGGAGGAAATAATCTATTCCATGACCACAACTGTGGGATCGCATGCTGGCTGCTGTGCTGAGAGAAGGTGGAGGAGGGTATACCAAACAACCTGCTGCACTGTGAAGGAGGTGCAGTAGGAGATGTTATGATAGGTTGACAAACAAGTAATGTGCTCGGTGTCTGAGATCAGTCAAAACCAGCAGGCGTGTCCACTTCTGTAACAGCTGAGGGTTTGTCAGTCGTCCTGACGATAGCAGGTAAACAAGTGGAGTCCTGCGGCCGGACACCTGTCAGGTGTTGCATCTAACACAATTGTGTGCCTCTTTTACAGAAGTTCTTTTTCTCCATTTTGATATTACTAGCTACTTCTGTGATGCTGCACCTGTGCTTAAGGACCCACCCAAGCAGTTGTACCCTGTCCCTACTGAGTTCAGGGATACAGTACACATTGCAGATCTACATTTTCAAGCCGCAGGGCATCAAGTCATTAGAGTAGAAACTTTAGCAGCAGCTGTTTTAGGGTACGTGCCCACATAGTGGTTTAGTGACGTTCAAACCGTCAGTAAACCGGTGGAAATTTGCAGGAGCCTAGAGTTCTGAGCTCTGAAGTCTCCAGCTGTTTTCCACCGGTTTCCCAGCGTTTTTTTTCAGCGTTTGCACAGCGTTTTACAGTCGGTTTTTCCGGCGGTTTTAAAAGCAGTTTTCTATGGAGGATTTTGTTCATTTTCTGCCTCAGAAACGATCACAAACCGCTGAGAAGAATTGACATGTTGTATGCTCCAAAACCGCTAGGAAACCGCTCAACCTCTGGCAGATCCATTCACATAAACCGACTATGTGTGCACAGCGGTTTCTAAATTACATAGGGTTACATGTAAGTCCTAACGCTGCTTAGGATTTACATAAATTTAAATAAAACCTATGCTAAACCGCCGGCGGTTTTCGCTGCTAAACCGACGTTAAACCATTATTTGGGCACGCACCCTAACTGTCAGAAGTAATTTTTGGGAGTCCTTTGACCAATTTTTTAAACCAGCCTGTCCACCGGCAGACAGCAGAACTGAGTACAAGTCTTACACATAGTGAAAGACTAGAGAGTTTGGTGCAGGAGTATCTACAGATTAATATCTATGCCATCAGGGGGAATTTGGACCCTTTTAAATTTTGGGATTAAAAATAGAGGCGTGGTCTGAGCTTGCCAGTCATGCCTTGGAGGTTTTTTCATGCCAGAGGCCAGCATTCCCTACTGGCAGTGTGCTGATGGATAACGCATTCGGTTGTCCTCTGAAAGTGTTGACCACCTAAATTTCCTTAAGATGAACAAGTCATGGATCTCCCTGTTCCTGATCAATGCTAAAGCTTGAAATACTGAGCCAGGCCTTGTCCTGTGCTCCATAATGCACAATGAGGAAAATTTTAACTCTGGGGAATAGATAGCACTTTTCGTGGTGTCTGTCCCTAATTTGAGCTATTTTGGCAGCTTTTGTGCTCCTTTGAAGGTGTTTTATAGACCCTTGATTTTGCCTCTTATTGATTTGAATGGGGTTTGGAAATTCACTGAACTTTTCGCTGATCCATTCGTTGGACATATGCCTGTGCGACGAACCATGCTGAATCGGAACTTCAAAAATTTTGCTCCTCTTTTGTTATATGTGTCATTAATATTGAGCTTTTCCTAGAATTGCATTCCAGATGAATTGATGGTGAGCTGAATAAACTTATTTGTTTTCATTACTTCCCCTCCAAATATATCAGGCTTTAATAATCACTCTAACTGCAAGCCCAGGTGTTACCTGTGGCATGGGAAATGAGATTTCGAAATCAGGTGCCTTCTGCAATCCACTCCATGGCAGGGTTAATACGTAGTTTTGGCACAAGATTGTGCAAACAGTAATATTATGTAAATATTTGTTTCTGTTCTGCCACTGGAAGACGTTACTGCTGAGCACGGGACTAACTTGGCAGTGCAGTGAGTACAATGCAGCTACACTCTGCTACACTTAGTGTTTGTTAATATGTTCCTGGACTACAAAGTTTGGTTACGTTATGGATACACCACAAGATATGACTGCTCTGTAGGATGTCATCTTCGTCACCATCCCAGGGGCATGGGTTGCTTCACCATCAGAATTGGTGCAGCCTATACAGGAAACATATGTGACCTGGAGTTCCACCATGCTACCCACATTGGGCCTCATATGCAGTAAGGTCAGGATTCAGGGCTGGATTCGCATGCCAGAGGAGGATCTGAGAAGCTCACAGTCAGGAAGTGAGTCATTTTCCATGCCAGCTGGGAGCTCCAGATGTCACACTTTGGAGGATCTTGCAGTATGCCTGGCCTTATTACACTTGCAGCTCGTGGTGCAACTGCTGGATTGGCAATTCCAGGAGCATGATGAGATGGATGAAGAAAAGGAGGAACTAGTAGAGGCAGAAAGACCCATTTACCATCCATGTGTAGCACCCCTGCCATAGGCCTTCAATTGAGAGAATGCCATGTGGGGCCCCTACACCCTCCAAGAAACTATCCGATACAGTATAAACCACCTTGTTCTGTCTCCTTTCTTGAGAAGATTCGGCTTGCGGATGACATCACCTGAGAGTGGTAGAATGGACCTAAAGCCAATTACTTTGACGCCAATGTACCCGAGGAAAGGTGGTGGCACTCATCCAAGATAGGGAATTTGACTTTATAGCTGATCAAGGTACTGGTCATCGGTGCTACACGGACCTGTCCACTCTGCTGCATGACCATCTTCCCAAAAGACTCTATACAATGTATGTTGGGGAGGAGGTCACCTTCATGAAGGTGATGGGCAGCAAGGAGTGGTTGGTGTAAGACGAGTTGCCACCCCTGTTGACTTTGAAAAGTGGCAGCAGAAAGCTAATTGGGAGAGAATATGGCATAGAGTGGAGTCTATGCCTCTCTTGGTTATCCAGAGCTGTACCCAAACCCACAAGAGCCATCGATCCTGCAGGGTGTGTCAATGATGCCAAAGTTGGTCCCATCTCACCTTGATGAGTGGTCATCTCCTAATTCCTCCTTCCTTTTCTCCTGTGGTAACCATGATGGGGTATGCTGGGGGCAGGTGAGGGTGAAAGATGCCCCTGGTGGAGTTGTTCCTGTGACTTCCTGAGACCGTCCGGCAGTGGAGTATCATGAGAAATGTTGACATCCATCCGAGGCAACGATGACAAAGCTGCTAGAGAGTTGCTATTACTCAAATTAAAGTTTACTTCTCTAACAAAAGGCATGTTGTTGGGTCGCTGATCCATCCCTTAGTTGCCATTTTGTCCAAAGAAGAATTGTTTTCCATTGATTTTCAGTTCTTCGAAGAGGAAGGCCTGTTTTTTTGGTAATGTTATTTTTCCACTTCCCAAGTTTAGCGCCAGTTGTGCTTACACCTGCCAGATTAGCAGAGCTGCAGTCTGTGGGCTACACCCCAAAGCCCTTAATGGCACTTAATGGACTTTGCACAGTTGTAAAGGAGTTTCCTGATCCTTGTGGGATTTTCCTCATATATCCTGTGTATATTCATATATGTGTGTTTGAGACTTATTATAGTCTGTGCTACAGTAAAGTTTTTCTTTACTTCACTCTTTGTGGTTCTGGACTGTTTCTGCAAAGAGGTGCTTTGATATTGCCCTACAGAGACTGGCGAACAAGTCGCATGCTTCTGGCATGACAGTCTGAGGTATGGAATTGCAAGACACTACACACACTCCTGTAAAGACGTCTGGCCAAGTGCAATCCTCAAGGGCCACAAACAGTGCATGTTTTTATGATTTTCGTATTATTGCACACAGTGTTGGAATCATAACCTATGCAAAGGATAAAATTAGCACCTGTGCACTGCTAAGAAAATCCTGAAAGCTTGCACTGTTTTCAGATCTTGAGATGTGTTGTTGGCCAAACATGCCCTAGAAGACTCAATGAAAGTAGCTAGGGGCAAGAGGAATCTTCGAAACCTTTCACCATAATTGTGTCTCTCTCTGGACCCCCTTAGGCCCTGTTCCCACTTTGCATTGTTTGATTTATTTTATGCGGATTTTGAGAATCTGCATCTAAATTTGCATGTTTACACTACAGTAAAGTCTATGATAGGCATGAAGTGGTGTGCCCACGTTGCTCTTTCTTCTTGCACATGTGGTTCAGATTTCTTTTTTCTACCCCAAAAATCTGCACCATATCTGCAAGGAAAAGAAAACACATTGGCACAGCACTTCTGAACTCTCATAAACTTTGCTGGCTTCAAAATAGACATGCAGATTTTGATGCAGATTCTCAAAATCTGCTTCAAAAGAAGCATCAAACAACATAACGTGTGCACAGGGCCTTACAACAATTTGGTGTGGTCAGGTTCACAGAAATCATTCCCCACATGTTGTGAGATCAGGCACGCAGGCACTGATGAGAGTCTGACAAGCAGTGCCATCACAAACATTACTGCAGTTTAGACTCGACGGGTCACACAGGGGCTATCTCAGAAGTTTGAACTGTGCTGCGCTTCTTGACACCACTGCTTCTCACACGCGCTGTCTCACGATATCGGCGAGATATATCGCGGCTTTAATGAGACAGCTAGTGTTACAAGCACTGTTATCTCAGTTTACGCAGTGGGATTCCCTGCTTTGTGATACCTGCTATGTAACCTGAGACAACTTCAGGGACGCCATGAGGATGTCTGTTTCATGAGCGGGCCAGGAAGCATGGTGACAGCGGCACTGAAGCTCGCTAAGTAAAAGCGTAGGAAGTGCACAGGTTACACTGCATACTATCCCCAGGTAGTGCTGATTCTCCACTTGTTTTTTTTTTTTTTATTGAGATTCTTTATTTATGGTATTTAACATAGAAACATGGCAATCAAGCAAAGCGTTAAATATGTTACAGTAAGACATGTAAGTTCACCATTCTGACGAAAAAAGGAAAAAAAAAACACCAAAGAGAGCTGGTGAAAACTCATAATAAATATAGGGAGTATAGGTGAACTAAATGGTATCTATGTCCTGAAAATGCATACAATTAACAAGTCACCTTAGTATAGAAATGAAAAAAAAACAACATTCCCTATAACTTAACTAAAATGGTTAAGAGAAAAAGAAAGGATAGAAAATTAGACCAGACAGTGGTATGGTACCTTTACACGCCGCTACAGAAGGTTAGAAATAACCGGGTGTCTTAGACAATTGTATCTTGCATTGTCAAAACGCCGCGAGGTAGCGGCGTGTAAATCAGGTTGTTGCCACCGGTCACTGTCGACACCTGTTTTTCAGCAGTGCTCTAAAACAGGTTGGTTTCAACCCGATGGCAGCGGCGTGTAATCGAGGAACAGGAAGGTTTTTGCGACACCTAGTGAACTCCCTGGGGCGTGGCACAGCCTCCAGGATACCGCACCCCATCAGCGATCATTGGTGGAAGCTCCTGCGTTACGATTGGTTGTCCCTGCATAGGGCGGCATATTTAAGGAGCTGACCAGTCACACTACACAATTGCAATAGCATCATGTATTAGCCAGCCTTCCTGCGCTGGATGGCCAATCATGATGTTATTGCTTTGTCCAATCACCGTACGAGCGTCTCGTAATCCACAACTCTGGCACGCCTATGTGTTGTCCCTGCTGCCCCAGGTCCTCCCATATTGCCTTGTGGTAGCGGCGTGTAAATGAGGGATGGTGCTCTACAGAAGGTAACCTGCGGCACCCGTCTGTGCATCCAGGGATAGAAAAAACCTACTGTAGAGCACCTTGCAGCGGCGTGTAAAGGCGGTATCAGGTAACGTTAGGAACCGTTGAAACGTGCATGTGCACGTGAGACACCCGGTGGTTTCTAACCTTCTGTAGCGGCGTGTAAAGGTACCAGTAGTGTGTAAAAGGGGAAAGAGAAAAGAGAAGGGGGGGATCAAGGAAAGGAAAAGGTCCTCTTCAGTACAGCACACCTGCCATTGAAATTTTATGTGTCTAATCACTCTCCTGTTCCTTGGCACTCTCTATAAGTCTCCATCTGTTGAAACTCAAGCCAGCTAAACCAGGTATTTCTAAACCTCGTATACAAGGCATGAACTGTACATGTTAAGTCCTACATAAACATGAGGTCGTTCGCCTTCAAGATCCACATCGAAATCGGAGGGCATAAGAGTGGAATACATGCTCAAGCCACCATTATCAAGAATCTCAGTAAAGAATGTTTATATCTAATCGTAGGGATCTCGCAGTGATGACGCATGAACAGTGCCGGACCTAGGTCTCCCCCATGGTCTGTAACAACGCAGATGATTTCACTCACCTTGGACCAAAAGGGGCCAAGGATTCTGCACTCTCGAAAGACGTGTACAAAAGAACCCTCAACGTCGCCACACCTCCAACACATCGGGTCAGTAGAGGGGAATATTTTATGTAAGCGTGAGGGGACCCTATACCATCGTGTGAGTAATTTGTAACTTGCTTCTTGGAACCGCAAGCTAATCAAGGTGGTATGTGCCAGTGTGTAGATTTTAGTTCTCTGTTCTGGGCTAAGGTGTATTCCCAAATCAGCCTCCCATGGCAACATGAATGGAGGTGTTGGCAAATCCAGAGGAGAGACCAACAGAGTGTATATTTTGGAAAGGGCATGTCTACATGGCCCCGAGCCTTGGCAGAAAGTCTCAAAAACCGTTTTAGAGCTATGATATTCTACTTTGGGCAGAAGGCTATGAAAATAATGATTCTGTTGCAAACATCTCCAAAATCCTAAGGAGTTGAAATGGAGCCCAGTGATTCAAGGGACTGCCATGTATCTCTACCTCCCCAGATCTCTACCCTATTAATGCCCACCTCAACCCACAGGCCAAAAACTGTATCCGCAATCTCCATTTGTGTTTTACAGGAATTGAAAATATATAGTCAGTGTGGGTCTTTCAGTAGCATTTGTAGTGTGACACCTCCAGAGCAAAATTTGTTATGCCTAAAGCAGATGAAAAGTCAATCCTATATATTTATAAAGTGTGTTGGAAGTGATGAGTGATTAAAAATTAAACTACCCGTATATACTCGTGTATAAGCCGACCCGTGTATAAGCCGACCCCCCTACTTTTGCCCCCAAAACCTGGGAAAACCTATTGACTCGTGTATAAGCCGAGGGTGGACCCCAGCACAGGTATACTGCCCCCAGCAGTGTGGTATACAGGCCCCTCCAGTGGTATACAGGCCTCCCCAGTGGTAGTATACAGCAGCCTCCCCAGTGGTAGTATACAGCAGCCTCCCCAGTGGTAGTATACAGCAGCCTCTTCAGTGGTATATACAGGCCCCAGCAGTATATACAGGGCCCCAGTGGTGTATACAGGGCCCCAGTGGTGCACACAGGGCCCCAGTGGTGCATACAGGGCCCCAGTGGTGCATACAGGGCCCCAGTGGTGCATACAGGGCTCCAGTAGTGCTTACAGGGCCCCAGTGGTGCATAGAGGGCCCCAGTGGTGTATACAGGGCCCCATTGGTGCATAGAGGGCCCCAGGGGTGCATACAGGGCCCCAGTGGTGCATACAGGGCCCCAGTGGTGCATAGAGGGCCCCAGTAGTGTATACAGGGCCCCAGTGGTGCATACAGGGCCCCAGTGGTGTATACAGGGGCCCCCCTTCCCCCTTGCTGTCAGCCACCTGTAAAGGAATAGATTATACTTATCCCTGTCCTGTCACCGCCGCTGCTGCTCTCTGATACCGCGCGCTCATCCGTCTTCATCCGGCTTCTTCCTGCTTCCTCCTCCGGCGCTCAGACAATGACGTCATTGCCTGCGCCCGCCGGTCACAGCAGGAAGAAGCCGGATGAAGACGGAGAAACGCGCGGTGTCAGAGAGCGGCGGCTGCGGTGACAGGACAAGGATAATCTATTCCTTTACATGTGGCTGACAGCAAGGGGGAAGGGGGGCCCCTGTATACACCACTGATGGGGGGGCAGCTGTATACCGAGTATATGACTCGTGTATAAGCCGAGGGGGGGACTTTTCAGCACATTTTTTGTGCTGAAAAACTCGGCTTATACACGAGTATATACGGTAGTTTGTTATAATAATATTTATTCAATTATATAGCGCTATTAATTTCATTGCACTTTACAAACATTTGCAACACTGCCCCCAGTTTGTAGGAAAGATACAACCTCTTTTTGGCACCATTTGTAATGCGAGCAACTCCTGAGAAGAATACATGATTGTTAGAACCAATGAAAGGTTAGCAGCAGTTTTAAACCAGGAAGGAAATCCAGATTGAGGAAACATACAGGAGGTTGGAAAGATGTTTGCCAGTTGAGAGATCATATTGATGAGATAAACTCCATGGCACACTGTAACTTACTGAATTCTGAGACAAAGATAGGTCTTAGAGCTGGCCCTAAAAAGAAAAGACCTAGTGTGATGCTGTCACTGGATTGTGCTGGGAAACTTGTTGAACCAGGCATGGACCATAGCAAAGGTCACTGACAAAGGGAGCGTTGCCTGGCCCTGGAGTCAAGACTGTGGTAAGGCTAGGGTTAGATTAGCGCCATGCATGTGCTAAAAGCCAGCGTATTTTTCATGTGCAAATGTAGAAAAACGCTTTTGTTAATGCACCCATAGGCTCCAATGGGAAAAACGCATTGCCAAAGTGCAATGTGTTTGACACTAGGCGTTTTTGCGAAAGCACCAAAAAACGCGGTCTACAGCGTTTTTTGGTGCTTTTGCAAAAACGCATGCTTTTTTTTAACATGGGAGTCTATGGGGAACGCATGTGTTAACGCATGCGCTAAAAATTAATAAAAATGGCAAGGGGAAAAACAGGATCCTTTAATGCATCCTTCCAATGGATGCAATGTCCCAAATATGACCCTAGCCTAAAGGCCACGTTACACCTAACGATGTCCTAGCGACCCGACCAACGATGGGGTTGCTGGGACATCATTATCTGATCGCTGGTGAGCTGTCACACAGGCAGACTCACCAGTGATTAGCAACCAGCGAGGACACTGGTAACCAGGGTAAACATCGGATAACTAAGCATAGCACTGTGCTTAATTACCCGATGTTTACCCTGGTTACCAGTGTCCCAGCTTGTGCTGGGCAGCGCTGGGAAGTCGTTGATCGTTGATCTCTCACTGTCACACATGCCGATTCTGGCCGCCCAGCGGGAGACCAACGATCAAAAAATGGTCCTAGCCATTTACCAACAATCAGCGAGCTGATCGCTGGTCGTAGGTACATGTCACACGCAGCAACATCGCTATGAGGTTGCTGCAATGTCACAAAGCCGGTAACGTTGCAACAATATCGTTAGCGCTATCGTAGCGTGTAACGGGGCCTTAACAGTTTAATTGCATAAAACAAGGTCAATAAAGGCTAGGTTGGGTGAATTTGGTGTGGAAGAGTTTCACTAACCTGTCCAGAGCCCTGACCTCAACCCCATCAAACACTTTTGGGATGCACTAGAATGGAGATTGTCCAGCATCAGTGTTTCACATTACAAATGCTTTTGTGGATGAACTGACAACAATTTCCAAAATTCCCAATTCCATAGTCTTGTACAAAGCCATCCCACAGAGTGGAGGCTAAATAATAGCAGCAAATGTGAGAACCAACTCAATACCAATAAATACCGTATATACTCGCGTATAAGCCGAGTTTTTCAGCCCAAAAATTGGGCTGAAAAGTTACCCCCTCGGCTTATACGCGAGTCACTATACGGGCGCCCCCCCCCCAGAGGTATACAGGCCCCCCCCGTGCTCCTTAAACCTGTAAAGGAAGATGATTATACTTATCGCTGTCCGGCTGCCGTCCCCGCTCTCCATCGCGCTCCTCCATCTGCATCGCGCTCCTCCATCTTCCGGCTTCCTGTCGGCACCGACAATGACGTCATTGTCGGCGCAGAACACAGGAAGTCGGAAGCCGGAAGATGGAGGAGCGCGATGCAGATGGAGGAGCGCGATGGAGAGCGGGGACGGCAGCCGGACAGCGATAAGTATAATCATCTTCCTTTACAGGTTTAAGGAGCACGGGGGGCCTGTATACCTCTGGGGGGGGGGGCTGTATACCTCGGGCTGCTGCTGCATATAACATGGGGCTGCTGTATAACATGGGGCTGCTGTATATAAAATGGGGCTGCTGCTGTATAACATGGGGCTGCTGTATATAAAAATGGGGCTGCTGCTGTTCATGGCTGCGACCGAAACATGGGGTTTGCTGGGCATGCATCTGATCTGGGAGCTGCTCTACTAACAGGCAGACTACCAGTGATTAAACAGCGAGGCTCTGGTAACAGGGTGACGTCGGTATAACATAGGCACTGTGCTTAAATAGCCGCTGTTTAAACCCTGGTTAAAATGCCTGCTTGTATAGGGCTGCGCTGATATCTTGGCTCGTTGATACATCTCACTGTGACAACATGGTGGCGCTCGCTGGGTAACAACGGTCAATAACATGGTCTGCCATGTTACAACAATAGGGCTGATCGCTGTGTAGTACATGTCCTGATCGCGACATCCATGAGGTCTGCTGCATGTACAAACCCTGGTCGTTGCAACAATACCCTTGGCTATCTGCGTGTTAACGCCTAAGCATGTGCTTAATTGCATACTGGTCAATATAACTAGGTGGGCTGAATATTGGTGTGGAAGGTTACTAACCTGCAGGCCTGCCTAACATCAACACTGGGATGCGCTAGATATGGGATTGTCCACACTCAGTGTTGTACTACAAGTGCTGTGGTAACCTGACAACAATCAAAATTTCCCAATTATAGTGGAGCCATCAAGAGTGGAGGCTATATAGCACGGGTGGCCATAATACCAATAAACGTAATTGTTTTGATTAGGATTTCATGAAAGCTCCTGCACATTTAATGTGTAGGAGTCCAAATTGTTTTGCCCATATAGTATAGCATGCAATTATTACTATTAAATCTCTTCTTAAGAAAAAAAATAGCAACCAGAAAGAAAAATCAATCTGATCATTTGTATTTCTTTATTAACTGCTTTAGATATTGATAAATGTAACCTGAGTTTGTTAGTCTTCACCTCACTATAGACTCAACTTACCATAGCACATATTACAGTAAATGACATGTAAATCACTGTGCACTGCCACCCCACTAGATTAGTGGTATATTACTTGTCTTTTATATTATTTCAATACCATGGAAAATACAATAATGAAATATACTAAAGACAATTAAATTACTGAAAGCAGCAACTGAAGACAATAATTTACATACGACACTATGCTAGAATCAAGATTTTCATTTCACCTCTACATTTATTAAGTGTGCAAAGTAGATCTCTCAGCTTGGCCCTTGACCTCATTGAATATCTAGCTTCTACGTGTAATAAATGATAATATGCAAAGGAAAGTGATAAATCACTTTATTCTGCAAAAATAATAGAGTCCATGTTATTGTGTGTAGTGGCATTTTTATTAGTAGATTATTATTGCCATCATTTATTTATAAGATGCCTGAATATTCTAGCAGTCGATAGTAAAAAGAATGAAAAGCTATAGTCAAAGCAACATTTTGACCTAATTAAACACATTTTTCATATGCTGTACACAAGAATCATGCTTTAACTTGTTGGAAAGCTGTAATTATATGTTACGATGAAATATAACACATGATATTATGCATATTTTGTATGTTTGCTACAACATGACCTTGACCCAATGCAATATCATAATAAAAAGTAGCGGTTTAGGAATAAGATCAGACTTTAGTTGCTAGCTTATAAAATGCTCATTTTGAATGCCTTAGCACAAAATGACTAACATGCAATTTATAGTGATGAGCGAGCAGTAAAATGCTAGGGTGCTCACTGCTCAGGTCGAGCATATTGAGATGCTCAGGTGCTCGACCCGAGCCCAATGTTAACTTATGGGAAACCGGATCATTTTTCCGCCAGCACCCCTGGCAGCCTGGATAAACCCTAAAAAAGTCACAAATGTATCAGAACAGTGCTCACATGACATGGAAACAGCATGGAGAAGACCCCCTGAAGCAGTTCTGACTTCCAGGTCACTGCTGTGAACAATGTTGTCTGAGTGTTATGCCACTTTTATAGACAGTCCAAAAAAGAAACCAAAATGGATTTTCCTGTGGAAAACGTTAAGGGCTCATACTCACTTGTGAGACAGTGTTGGTATATTATCTATTTTTTTATTACATTAAAGATTTTTTTACAAAAAAATTGAGAGGCACTCTTATGCCCCTTTGAAGAGACATGGAGGAGGGCCTCTTTACATAATGTTCTCATTATTAGGAAGTGGCTCTCCCATAGTGTTTGATCCTCCTTCCTCCACCATGCCGAGTGCCCGGACAAAACTGATCCCACACTTGGACACTCTGAAGGGTGTTCACTTTTCCATTTATAGATTCAGGCCTCTCACCCACTGCACTTAAAATGGGGCAAGAGGTGATTGTATATAGCGATGCCCCAATATTTGAGCAGCCACGGTCGCACGAAGGCGACTGTGGGAAAGTGTCACAATAGGTGGATCATGATGACACACAATTGCCAGAAAGTCAAGAGGAGGACCAGGGTGCGGAAGTGGAAGATGACATGGTGGATGATATAGTAACTGACCCAACCTGGCAGGAGGACATGCAGAGCGAGGACAGTTGCGCACATGGGGAGGCATAGCACCCAACAGGCAGGGCACCACAACAGGCAGGAAGAAGCAGTGTGTTGGCTACAGACAGAAGGCGGGCAACCATTTTCCGTAACACCAGCATGATGGACATTGCCAGAACAACTGTTAGGTCTTCCCGAGTCTGGCTGTTTTTAAGGAATCTGCACATAATTCCTAAAAGGCCATTTGCACCACCTGCGCTGCCAGCATCAGCAGGGATAGCAAAACTACCAGCCTAATGACCACCAGCATAATAAGGCTCATGGCAGCAAAGCACTCAACTTTGTGGGCTGAACCTCAGGGTTTAGGATTGGGTGACACCACTGCTTCTTCCACTGTTGTGCATGCAAGGCAATCCACTGTCCATAGTGCATGTGAGGATGCCTCCTGTCCTGCACCTGTCATTGCACAATCAGAAATACCACCATCAGCAACCACATCTACGTCCTTGTCCCAGCACAGCATTCAGGTGTCTATACAAAAGTCCTTGTAAGGCAAGAGTAAATACGCAGCCAATGCTCCACAGGCCACACTACTCAAGTTGCACATTTCGCGACTGCTTGCACTTGAAATGTTGCCTTTTAGGCTAGTGGAGATGGAAGCATTCCGCAACCTGATGGTGCCGGCCGTCCCTCATTACTCGGTTCCCAGCAGCCACTATTTCTTCCGGGTGCCGTCCCCGCATTACACAAGCATGTGTCCCAAAACATTAGCTTACCCTTAATAACGCAGTTACCGGGAAAGTTCACCTAACCACGGATACATGGACAAGTGCTTGTGGGCAGGGATGGTACATCTCACTGACAGCAAGCAGGCTTAACATAGTGGAAGCCGAGACCCAGTCTCCCGACGTCCTCCCAAAGCCAAGGATAGTGGGCCCTAACTCAATCAGGGTTGTCACCACAGTCTACAGCTCCTACACATCATTCCCCTCAGCCTCTTCCTCCTCTTAAACCTCCACATCAGTAAGAAGCTGGAAGCACTGCAGCACTGCCTTGGCCAAGCGGCAATATGCTGTGCTGAAGCTACTACGTGTAGGTGACAAACCGCACAATTCTGAAGAGTTGTGGACAGCTCTGAAAGAGCAGACAGATCTGTGGCTCACACCGCTGAATCTGCAGCCAGGCATGGTTGTGTGTGACAATGGCCGGAACATGGTGGCGGCTCTGAGGCGAGGTGAGCTCACACATGTCTCATGCCTGGCCTATATGCTCAACCTCGTGGTTCAACAGTTTCTTAAATTATACCCAGAGCTGTCGGATCTGTTCGTCAAAGTATGCCACCTGTGTGCCCATTTTAGAAAGTCACCTACTGCTTCAGCTGCCCTTGCCAGGTTTCAGCAGTGTTTGCAGCTCCTGGCTCACAGACTGGTGTGTGATGTCCCCACGCATTGGAATTCAACACTGCACATGTTGGTCAGGATTTGTGAGCAGAATAGGGCAGTTGTTGACTACCAGCATCAACAAGGCCATTGGTATTCGCTTCAGACTCCACACATAAGACATCAAGAGTGGACATGGATGTCCAACATATGTACTATCCTCCAAAACTTTGAGGACTCCACCAAGATGGTGAGCGGCGATGACGCCATCATTAGCATAACCATCCCACTTCTCTGTCTTCTGAAACACTCTCTGCTCAAAATCAAAGAGGATGCATTGCAAGTGGAGCATGATGAGATGGAGCAAGGAACCATACAGGGTGATTACATACAGTTAAGCCTCATCTCATCCCAACATGGATTGGGCGACAATGAGAAGTAGGAGGAAAAAAAGAACAGGAACTAGTTTCATTGGCTATAGACGGTACTACCTGCACAATTGTCATACCAACTGTTCAGAGTGGATGGCCAGAGGACAGGGAGAAGGAGAAGGAGGAGGAGGAAAGAAGATGGGAATGCAGGTGTGTCACGGTCCGCGCTGCTCCAAGCTCAAAAAACTCACCAAAGAGTCAAACTTTCCTTAAGCAGATTTCCAAGCTTTATTTTCCTTCCTCCAAAGCGTTTCGGCGCCTAGCCTGGCACCTTCATCAGGGATATTACATTAAACAGTAACAGTGGGATTTTTATAGCCCCAAGCTTTACAAAAAACAGGGTGTTGTCTGTGTATCTGTGATGTCATTTTCATCATCAAAATGGGAGGATCTCCTCATTTTGGCCAATTTTTGTAAAAAACTTTACCAGCATCCAAAGTCACTAATTAGAATGTGCATTCTATTCTTAAAATGATGACTTAAGTGTCCCTGATTTAATTTTTAAAAACCAGTACATGAAAATGCAAGAATCAGCGATCAAACTATATCCCTGGTGAAAAAAAGAAATAAAAAGTCTTTCCCATTCCCTCATATGGGGCTAGAACCTGAGACTTCCACATCAGTGAATATATATTCAGGTGGTTAGTAGTACACACCACCTGTTATTTTCGATGACAAGCCTCTGAAATTTAGGGGATAAAATACTGAAGGAAAAAAATGTATCACCAATAAATAGATAAAAGCTATGCAGAATATCTCATAAAAAACTGGTAAAACCGTAGGAGTAAAGGAAAAATATAAAAAGTCATATATATTTAAGGAATTAACATTAATATATAAAAGAATTTTTATTACTATATTAAAAAAATGCGTTAAAGATAGTAAAGAAACGTGTATGTTACTGTATAAAAACTAAAAATTTATAGTGTATGTAAAAACAAATTGGTAATACATATAAAAAACAAAATCCCTGTATAAAGAATCTATAAGGAAGGGAATTATAGTCAAAGCTGATCAAAAGTAATCCTACTATATCAGTTTAGGATTACTTTTGATCAGCTTTGACTATAATTCCCTTCCTTATAGATTTTTTATACAGGGATTTTGTTTTTTATATGTATTACCAATTTGTTTTTACATACACTATTAATTTTTAGTTTTTATACAGTAACATACACGTTTCTTTACTATCTTTAACGCATTTTTTTAATATATTAATAAAAATTATTTTATATATTAATGTTAATTCCTTAAATATATATGACTGTTTTATATTTTTCCTTTACTCCTATGGTTTTACCAGTTTTTTATGAGATATTCTGCATAGCTTTTATGTATTTATTGGTGATAAATTTTTTTCCTTCAGTATTTTATCCCCTAAATTTCAGAGTCTTGTCATCAAAATAACGGGTGGTGTATACTACTAACCACCTGAATATATATTCACTGATGTGGAAGTCTCAGGTTCTAGCCCCATATGAAGGAATGGGAAAGACTTTTTATTTATTTTTTTCACCAGGGATATAGTTTGATCGCTGATTCTTGCATTTTCATGTACTGTTTTTAAAAATTAAATCAGGGACACTTAAGTCATCATTTTAAGAATAGAATGCACATTCTAATTAGTGACTTTGGATGCTGGTAAAGTTTTTTACAAAAATTGCGCCAAAATGAGGAGATCCTCCCATTTTGATGATGAAAATGACATCACAGATACACAGACAACACCCTGTTTTTTGTAAAGCTTGGGGCTATAAAAACCCCACTGTTACTGTTTGATGTAATATTCCTGATGAAGGTGCCAGGCTAGGCGCCGACACGCGTTAGAGGAAGGAAAATAAAGCTTGGAAATCTGCTTAAGGAAAGTTTCACTCTTTGGTGAGTTTTTTGAGCTTGGAGCAGCGCGGACCGTGACACACCTGCATTCCCATCTTCTTTCCAGATTTCACCAGTGGTCGGTGGAGGTTTTGCAGCAGCTCTTGATTTCTTCACGCTTTCAAACCAGTTGTGGGGATCACAACTACACCAGGTGAGTGGTTTCATAACACCACCCTGCTTCACAGTGTCACTAGTGATAGGGCACTATTGCGCCTCTTGTCGCCCACCCCTTTTATATTTTCTACAAGGAGGAGAAGGAGGAAGAGAGTCAGTCATCCTCTTGGTGAAGTCACGGAAGTCTTGCCTGTTACAAGTCTGGCGCACATGGCTGAATTTATGTTACATTGCCTGTCCTATGACCCTCGCGTTATCAAAATTTTGGGTGACAATCATTACTGGTTGGTGACACTTTTAGACCCAAGGAGATCTTTATATCTCTTATTTCTGAGGTGGAGAAGTCTACAAAAATGGGGCAGTACCAGAAGGCCCTTGTTGCAGAATTATTAAAAAAATTCCCTTCTGAAAACGCTGGAGGCAGAGGTCACAGTTCAGTGGACACCCAAGGAGTACAGGCGAAAGAGACACAACTCCAATCCAGAAGAGGCAGGGGAACACTGTTAAAGTTCTAGGAGAGTTTTCTCAGCCCCTCCTATGGCACTGGCCCTGAGGCACGGGGTACTCTCATAAGGAGTGCAAAGTTTGGGAACATGCTGAAGGAGTACCTTGTCGACCATACCAATGTCATCCGTGATTCCTCTGTGCTTTATAATTATTCGGTATCCAAGCTGGACTTGTGGCAAGAACTCAGATAGAACAAGTGGTTCTATAGTAGAGCGCAGGGAAAATACGGGATACTTTAATCTTAATCTCCGTAACTATATTCATAAAAAGCTCCAGACCACAACGCGTTTCGACATACAGACGTCTTCCTCCGCTTGAGGAAGACGTCTGTACGTCGAAACACGCTGTGGTCTGGAGCTTTTTATGAATAAAGTTACGGAGATTAAGATTAAAGTATCCCGTATTTTCCCTGAGCTCTACTATAGAAACGCTTGTTCTATCTGAATTCTATCATACAAATTCCCTTGGGGAAAGTGGTGAAAGAGCTGCAGGCGGGATAGGGTTAATGGATCAACCTGGAGTTTCCTAACCCAACCCTGGAGTGAGAGCGTGGACTGCACGAGGCCAGGAGCAAAGGTGATTGAGGACACAGGAGCACTACAGATCCGAGGCTGGCAGCCTGAGCCACAAACTACGCTCACAATCTGGTTGTGCGGATCTGGCACAACCTTCAAAGGTTAGTTTATTCATAATAAGACCGCTTTTAAGGCAGGAGAGATCCAAAGGTGGCGCAACACAATTTTTTTCTTTTTATGTGGCAAGAACTGGCTCTCTACGCCTTGGAAGTCCTGTCCTGTCCTGTTGCTAGCGTTTTGTCAGAACGGGTTTTTAGTGCCGCAGGGGGAATTATTACTGATAAGCGCACCCGCATGTCAACAGAAAATGCTGACAGGCTGACTCTATCAAAATGAACAAGGGCTGGATTGGGCCAGACATTTCAACACCACCAAATGATAGCAGCATAGTATAAACTCTAAGCCAGTGTCTTTTTTGTGGAGGTATATTCCCATGCTTCTCTTCACCCTCGCACATGGGCACACGCTTCCTGATTTTGTCTATTTGCTCTAGTCCTCCTCCTTCTCTTTATCCTCCACTACCATATCATCAGGGTGACCGTGGTCCATGATGCAACACCCACATAATATTTTTAAAGGATGTTTATGATGCCGTAAAAAAAAAAAAGGTATATAGTATATTCATGTATACCCCCCAGGGGTAAATGTTTCTCAGTCTATACTTAATGCATGGGCATTACAAGTATAGGAGACCCGCTCCTTTGTAATGGGAACATTGTTTTTATGAGGCTCTCCTCCACATCTCTTCCCAGGGCCATCGGAGTGCCTACCAATTTCTGGCAGCCCTGCAAAAGGCGGGTGAGGAATATGTGGTCCAGACTCACGGCTACTGAGACTTGACCGTGTGGAAGATGAGGTGGTTGTGGTGGTGGCAAACTGACTGGAGGCATTATCCGCTATCTAACCAATAACCTTTTGACACTGGTCTGGGTTTAATAGTGGTGTGTTGTGGTCCCATAGGAATTGAGACAGGAATGTTGGGCGAGAAGATGTGGGTGTTTGTTGTGGCAATTGTAGCTTGCCCATGGCCTCGGCCTCTGAATTGACCATCACCATCAATTTCAGTACCTCATCCCTTGCTACACATTGCGCATTTTAAACGGAGGATTTTATACACTGCCTATATACCCTGCCTGAATACAGCTACATTAATCCTGAAAATGAGTTTACACACCATAGTCTGCTATATACCCTTCCTGAATACAGCTACATTAATCCTGAAAAGGAGTTTACACACCATAGTCTGCTATATACCGTGCATGTAAACAGCTGAATTAGTCCTGAAAAGGAGTTTACACACCATAGTCTGCTATATACCTTGCATGTAAACAGCTGAATTAGTCCTGAAAAGGAGTTTACACAGCGCAGTCTGCTACATACCCTGTCTGCCTGCACACGGCTAGATTAATCCTCAAAAGGACTATTTAGATTGATATTAGGAGCCTGATACACCAGCTTCAGATGTCACTGGTATACAGCCTCTTCTGCTACACCGCAGTGTGCTATATACCCTGCCTGCCTGTATACAGCTAAATTTAATCCTAAAAAGGACTGTTGTTTTGATGGAGATAGATATTAGAAGCCTGTACACCAGCCCAGATGTGCTGACTGGTATACAGCCTCCTGTGGTACACCGTAGTGTGTTGTATACCCTGCCTGCCTGTATACAGCTAAATTAATCTTGTTAAGCAGGAGTCCCCAACTACTGGACCACTATTGGGGTCCCTGTGCCAGTCCGCGGCACCGCTGCAGACCAGCACTACAAAGTGAAAGTGCGGTCTACGTGTGTCAGCTCAGACCGGGCTTCCCTGCCCCTCAGTGACAAGGCTCCTAGCAGATGAGCCAGCAGCCAATCAGAGGTGAGCATCTAACATTATGCGATCACGGTACATACTCGCCTCCGAATGGCTGCTGGCTCATCTGCTAGGATCCTTGTCACTAAAGGGAGAGGAAGTGGGCTTTGAGCTGCCGGTCTGCCGGAGGACCAGTGATGAGGAAAGAGTGTGAGAGTCTGTGTGTGTATGTATATATATATATATACTGTATGTATGTGTGAGTGTGTGTTATTGGGGGCTGCAACAACGAAATGATGGGGTTATTGGGGCTGCAAGAGGATGATGGGGTTATTTGGGGGCTGCAAGGAAATGATGGGGTTATTGGGGCTGCAGCAAGAGGATGATGGGGTTATTGAGGACTGCTGCAAGGGGGGATGGGGTTATTGGGGGCTATAGCAAGGGGATGATGTGGTTATTGAGGGCTGTTGCAAGGGGATGATGGGAATATTATGGGCTGCAAGGGGATGATGGGGATACCATATAGGGGGCTGCAAGGGGATGGAAAAATAAGACGAAAATAAGATGTAGCGCATCTTTTGGGGAAACAGGGTACTAAACTCCAACCCTTCTGCATAGCCCTGCCCTTATAATCAAAGCCCCACCCCTGTACAACCCCACCCTGCGGGGCCCCAGAAAGGGGGGCTTGCATGGAGCTGGTCCCCAGTGCAAAAAAGGTTTGGGATCACTGCTATAAAGAAGTGTTGTTTTGATAGAGATAGATATTAGAAGCCTGTACACCAGCCCCAGATGTGCTGACTGGTATGCAGCCACTTGTGGTACACCGTAGTGTGCTATATACCCTGCCTGTATGCAGCTAAATTAGTCCTTAGAAAGGCTGCTGTACTTTTGATGGAAAGATAGATAGATAGATAGATAGATAGATAGATAGATAGATAGATAAAACAGAAAAAACTGCACCAGCACTCACAGACACAATGTGAACTGGTGCCAGCAGGGACACTGGGTCAAACAACTAGAAAAAAATTCTCTGCAGCACTCAGCTACTACCAATGATGCACATATGCTAACAAGCGGTATATATTTGAAGAAAAAATTTAAAAACTTAAGTTTTTTTCAAAAAACTCAAAATTCTTAGACCACCTGTGGGTCACATTGTGTCTGTGAGTGCTGTGCAGTTTTTCTATTTTGTGTATAACGTATGGAGTTTCTGGCTCCGTGTCTGCAATTTGCACCCTCATCACCCACAGGTGGTCTGAGGTTGAGATAGTGTCCACCCACTTGAGAGTGGGACAGGGAGGAAAAGGAGGACAGGGATGTCAACGTTAGGACTTATCAGACCTGGGGTCGGTTGATGAGCAAACAGACATTTGCCAATGTATGCACCAAAAACCCCCAAAAAACAAAAAAATAGGAATTTTGAGTTTTTTAAAAAAAACGTAAGTTTTTTAATTTTTTCCTCAAATATATACAGCTTGTTAGCATGTGAACATCATTGGTAGTAGCTGAGTGCTGCAGAGAATTTTTTTCTAGTAGAAAGATAGATAGATAATAGATAGATAGATAGATAGATAGATAGATAGATAGATAGATAGATAGATAGATATTAGAAGCCTGTACACTGGCCCCAGATGTGCTGACTGGTATACAGCCTCTTGTGGTACATCGTAGTGTGCTATATACCCCTCCTCCCTGTATGCAGCTAAATTAATCCTTAGAAGGACTGTTGTTTAGTCTTGTATAGACCTGTTGATACTGTGCAGTCAGCAAATCACTGCATATGGGCTGGCACTGTGAAGAGCATCAACATGCAGGGACGTGGACCCAAGCATGAGCCAGAGCATCTCACCGGTAATCAGTGCTCGCCGAGCATCGCGAGCACTGTGATGCTCGGGCGAGCACCGAGTATCGGCGAGCATGCTCGCTCATACCTAGTAATTTAGCATTGGCGTCAACATGTGTGAAAAAGCTCAGGAGCTGTGCTTCCTCCCACATACAATAGATGTTTTCTTCAGGTGTGTAACAATCATCATCACAGAGTGGGCAACTGCGACCAGGCCCATGTATGAGGGGGGCCTGACAATGCCAACGTTCATTTCAGCAGGATGTGCATCCTGCATTCTGAGCTTTTTGGACCATCTTTACATCACAGAGGGAGTATATGGAAGAGATTTCTAAAGAATTAGTTCCAACTTAAGAATTGGCCAATCCTTTTGGAGAATAGCACACACGATGTTCCATTCCTGGTTGAAACTGGAGAAAAATATCACATTATTCCCATTGGTCTTCTTGTGACCCGAAGACTGTAGCGGCTGATTACCTGGTGTTTTGATAGCTCTGTTAAAGCCATTTCTTATGCATCTCCGACTGTACCCCCTTTGGTTATTCCTTAAGTTGTTGGCCTATTTCATAAAACTAGCCTCATTATCTGCCTTATCCTGAGGAATTAATCAACCAGGACCACCTTGATGGTAGAAAAGCTGTGTGATGAGGTAACGTGTAAAAAAAAAATTCAATTCCCCGGAGTAGTCTTCCTGAAGACATCAGTTTACATGGCACGACTAGTGTAAACTTCCAGACTGATGTCCAGGAAGTCGACCTTCCTTCAGGTAAATTTATAGGTAAATTTAACATTAATAAAATTGTTGTTCAATTTCCTCAAATAGACTTGCTTTGTTGTCCCGTGCCAGAAAATGAGTAGGTGATCAATAAATCTCAAAAGGCATTGCACATTGTCCATGGCCCAGGCACCTTAATCACCAAAAAGGCCCTTCTCCCAGTTGCCCAGGAAGAGGTTGGCATACAAAGGAGCACAAGCCACCCCCATTGCATTGCAACACTTTTGTAGATAATACTGGTCTTTGAAAACAAATACATTGTGGGTCAGGATGAAACAGAGCAGCTGAAGGACTAAATCACACAGCTGGATGTCCTGGTTGCTAGTCCTATGAAGAAGGCAACTACCCTGATACTACATGGGCTATGCAATTATATAGCAAGTCAATGTCAGCCATCACTATAAATGCATCAGGGTCCACAAAGATTACATCCACCCTATTAAAGACATATGTCATGTCATAGACATAAGATGACAGAGTCTCAACTAATGGTTTAATTTATTAGTCAATGAATCTACATAATGAATCACACAGGCCTTCGATACCAGACTTGTTCAAATGCCGGACATAATCAGATTAACTGATGTGTTGACAGGATCCTTGTTGACCTTGGCAAGAAGATAGAAGGTGAAGATTTTAGGGGTAATCAGTCACCAACAGACCCTCCAAAACTTTGTTATCAATAATACCCTCATGAAAACTTTCTGCAGAATGGGTGACAATTAAGTCAAAAACCGAGATAGGGGCTACAGTACAACTTAGTAGGTGTTTTTGGCCCTATATTGATGGTACACTTCCCTCTCATAACTAACACATGGCCAAATCACAATGTTACCCCCTTGTCCACAGTCTTTATATCAACATCATGGAGGGATTCTAATTTGTTGAGTGTCAGTCTATGGCGGTGGCTAATATTGTCAGAATGTCTTCAAGTCAGGTTCTTTTTAAAGTCCTCTTCCATCACTTTGGTAAAAATCTCAAAGGCTGGATATAGGAACAAAGAGAGGAACCTTGATGACTTAGGAAAAATAAATGGGGGGAACATACCTTGAGCTGTAGATGTTTGTGCATTCAACAGTTCTTTGAGGGACTCAAGGTCTTCTCTCTCTAAAGTGCTGTCTAACCCTTGATCTGCTGGATCTCTATTAGGGCCCTTTCACATCAGCGTTTTTTTAAATTTGCGGCAGATGCGGTGAAAAAACCGCATCTGCCGCAACTGCCGCATAACGGTTCCACTTGCGGCACGGTTGCGGTTTTTTCCATAGGAAGTATAGGGGGACTTGCGGCAGATGCGGCAAGTGCGGTATTGCACTTGCGGCAGGTGCGGCAGAGAAAAAAACCGCGGCTTACTGCGGTTTTTTTCTCTGCCGCACCTGCCGCAAGTGCAATACCGCACTTGCCGCATCTGCCGCAAGTCCCCCTATACTTCCTATGGAAAAAACCGCAACCGTGCCGCAAGTGGAACCGTTATGCGGCAGTTGCGGCAGATGCGGTTTTTTCACCGCATCTGCCGCAAATTTAAAAAAACGCTGATGTGAAAGGGCCCTTATATAGTTCTTTTAAAGTAAGGAAAATAAATGAAAATCAGAGACGTAAAATTATTAAAAGAGTTAATGTGTGAACATTTGAGTTTCATAGACAGTATTTCAATATTTGCTTTTGTTAAATTACGATTTGATAAGTTGATTTGATTTCCAATGTATCCTTATTTTGTGAAGTTTTGCGATTTAGAGGTGGTTTTACATGTAATGGTTTGCTGACTTCTACCATGGGTGTTGATCATTTAGCGATCATTATTGGATGATGTGGTGGGTATATCTCCATGTCTCATCCCCTAAGAGTAGGGATTGTATTAAAGTAGATCTTGAACATGAAATCAATCCAGGTCTAGAAATCAACCTGGATCTTTGCATGGCTGATTTCCACCAATACACCTGATAAAGTTGCAGGTCATTAAGATCCCTCTAAAGTTTTTTAAATATGAAATTATTAACTTCCTTATCCCATTTTTGAACCTGTAGGTTTATTTCATCCTTGAGTTTGGCCAGTAATTCTTTGCATAATGTACAGGAAAGATTGGATTATTATGTTAATCTGTCTTTCCCAAGTCCAACAGCAGCACATTATGGGGTTACCATGCTCCTGTGTGCCAGTGGGACAAAACAGAACTTTTAATTAGTTTTGCAGATCCCTCCACCATTCCTTCCCTCAGCATAAACGAGCAAGCCTCCCTGAGATCATCAGTTTAATAACACGTCACCACCGTAATATCAGAACAAATAGCATTTACAAGATGGGAGCCCAGTGCTCCTTTTGGATTTTGGGAAAACAGATTAACATAATAATCCAATCTTCCCCTTCATCCACAGCAACGCAATATGGGATCGAGCATGTATTTATTTGGGAGGGTTTGAGACAGCGTCTAGAAAATCTGGAAAAAGTAGTAGAAGAAGCAGAAGATGCTTCAACTGTGGTATTTAAAGAAAGTTATCAGCATGGACGATGTAGCTGAGCAACATCTGTAGTCCATAGGCACATAATCTCCTTCTGCTCAGGTTGTTGAAATTGCCCTAGTTGAAAGAGCAGAAGTGAATTGGAGTGATGGAATGCTGGCATTCTCATAGCTTAAAGCAATCATAATTTCATCTTGACAAAGAAGGTTTTAGAGGTTTTCTTCCCTTGGAACTTCCCCACATTAAATATTAGTAGGTTTACATCCCTTTTGAAATTCTGAGTCCTAATGAGATAGACTCCTAGACACATTCAGAAATCTACAGGCCATAAACCCTCACACATTCTCAGACTCTCTACACTCATCACTGTCCCCAATCTCTTCATTTTCCTGTCCCAACCTGGCAGTCAATTACTTAAATGACTCTCTCAGAAGGACCCTGGACCAAGTAGCGCCCCCCACCCTCAAAACCTCCAAACACAGAGTAAAACAGCCCTGGCTCACATCACAAACTCAATTCCTCCAGCGATACTCTAGGAGTGCTGAACGTCTATGGAAGAAAAGTCGCACTCCAGAATACTTCATTCACTACAAATTTATGCTGAGAACTTACAATTCTGCCCTTCACCTTGCCAAACAGACCTACTTCACCACTTTGATCTCCTCACTATCCAACAACCCAAAAAAACTCTTTAACACCTTTCACTCTTTCCTCAGTCCTAAAGTGCAGGCCCCCATCACTGACCTCTGTGCTGATGACCTGGCTTCCCACTTCACAGAGAAAATAGAAAACATCCGTCAGGAAATCAACTCCCAACCTCAAATTGCTATTACCCCTGCCTCTCCCCACATTTCCTCCAGCTCACTGTCCACTTTTGACCCGGTTACAGAAGATGAAGTCTCCAGGCTCCTCTCTTCCTCTCGTCCCACCACATGCACTGCTGACCCCATCCCCTCACACCTACTCCAGTCTCTCTCTCCGGTGGTCACCACTCACTTAAGACAAAAATCACCGAATTGGTACATAGAATAAATATATTAAAAAAAAACTCACCAAATATTGGCCTCTTATAGATATCATTGCATTTAGCAGGATACTATCAGCCACCTCAGAAGCAACCCACATCTCTCAACACCGATGCTCCATCCCCTACAACCCTGACACGGGGGCGGTTGTGGCACCAGCGTCCAGCCGTGCCACAAGGAGGAGACAGGTGGTATCACTGGACATGAGATCACTACAGGGCAGCAGCCACTCCAAGAGTGAGGCATAAAGTCAGAAAGCAGCCTATTAATGACGCCCAGCTGTTAGACAAGGCGGGCCGCTCTGCAACAAAATATGCAACACAAGTGACTGATGCCCCCTAGAGGACACAGCTGTAGACTGCAGACGGATAAAAAAATGCAATATAACTCTATAGATGAGAGTGAGGAGTTAGTTTGATATTTTGGACCAAAATAACGTAAGCTCGTAGCCCCCGTCATGGACCCTCACGCCTACGAGTACCTATCCACATGTATAACACATGTATAATTTAGCTTTAGACAAAAATCACCGAATTGGTACATAGAATAAATATATATAAAAAAAAAACTCACCAAATATTGGCCTCTTATAGATATCATTGCATTTAGCAGGATACTATCAGCCACCTCAGAAGCAACCCACATCTCTCAACACCGATGCTCCATCCCCTACAACCCTGACACGGGGGTGGTTGTGGCACCAGCGTCCAGCCGTGCCACAAGGAGGAGACAGGTGGTATCACTGGACATGAGATCACTATAGGGCAGCAGCCACTCCAAGAGTGAGGCATAAAGTCAGAAAGCAGCCTATTAATGACGCCCAGCTGTTAGACAAGGCGGGCCGCTCTGCAACAAAATATGCAACACAAGTGACTGACGCCCCCTAGAGGACACAGCTGTAGACTGCAGACGGATAAAAAAATGCAATATAACTCTATAGATGAGAGTTATATTGCATTTTTTTATCCGTCTGCAGTCTACAGCTGTGTCCTCTAGGGGGTGTCAGTCACTTGGAGTGGCTGCTGCCCTGTAGTGATCTCATGTCCAGTGATACTACCTGTCTCCTCCTTGTGGCACGGCTGGACGCTGGTGCCACAACCGCCCCCGTGTCAGGGTTGTAGGGGATGGAGCATCGGTGTTCAGAGATGTGGGTTGCTTCTGAGGTGGCTGATAGTATCCTGCTAAATGCAATGATATCTATAAGAGGCCAATATTTGGTGAGTTTTTTTTTTCACCACTCACTTAACCAAAATCTTCAATCTCTCCCTCTCTTCTGGCGTCTTCCCTCCTCCTTTAAACATTCTATCATCACTCCTTTATTAAAGAAATCTTCTCTCGACCCTTCCTGCACAAACAACTACAGACCAGTTTCCAATCTCCCCTTCATCTCTAAACTCCTGGAGCCCTGGTCTACGTCCGCCTCACTCATTACCTCTCCACTCACTCTCTTCTAGACCCATTACAGTCTGGTTTCCACCCCCTACATTCTACAGAAACTGCTCTCACCAAGGTGACCAATGACGTTCTGACGGCAAAACGTAATGGTCACCACTCTCTGCTTATCCTTCTTGATCTCTCTGCAGCCTTTGACACTATTGACCACCATCTCCTACTAGCTATGCTGCACTCCATCGGCATCAAGGACACTGCTCTCTCCTGGTTCTCTTCCTATCTCTCTGACCGCTCTTTCAGTGTATCATTTGCCAGCTCCACTTCGTCCCATCTTCCTCTCACTATTGGAGTCCCTCAGGGTTCAGTCCTTGGACCTCTTCTCTTCTCACTCTACACAGCCCCGATTGGACAGACCATCAGCAGATTTGGTTTCCAGTACCATCTTTATGCTGATGTCACACAACTATACACTTCTTCCCCTGACCTTACTCTCGCTCTAATAAAGAACACCAATGACTGTCTAACCGCAGTTTCCAATATCATGTCCGCTCTCTACCTGAAACTGAACTACTCCTAGTCCCGCACTCCACTAACCTCCCTAAATATGACATCTCTCTCTCAGTGTGCGGCACCACAATAGTGCCGAGTCAGCAGGCTCGCTGTCTGGGTGTTATCTTTGACTCTGATCTTTCCTTCACTCCATATATACAAGCTCTCGCCCGCTGTTGCCGCTTGCACCTGAAGAACATCTCCAGAATTCGCCCCTTTCTCACCTTGGAAACTACAAAAACCCTCACTGTGGCCCTGATTCACTCCCGCCTTGACTATTGTAACTCTCTCTTAGTTGGCCTCCCGCGCACTAGACTGTCCCCTCTCCAGTCCATCCTTAATGCAGCAGCCAGGATTACCTATCTAGCTAATCGTTACTCAGACGCTTCTGCTCTATGCCACTCATTGCACTGGCTGCCTATATACTACAGGATCCATTTCAAACTGCTTGTTCTCACCCACAAAGCTCTTCACAGTGCAGCACCCCCATACATCTCCTCCCTCATCTCTGTCTATCACCCCAGCCGTTCTCTTCGCTCTGGAAGTGACTTTAGACTCACTTCTGCATTAATCCGAACCTCCCACTCCCGGCTCAAAGACTTCTCCCGAGCCGCACCAATTCTTTGGAATGCTCTACCCAAAAAAATTAGAGGTATCCACAACTTAAATAGTTTTGGGCGATCCCTAAAAACACATCTCTTTAGGACGGCCTATCATGATCCCTAGTCAGTCATCTAGACATAGCCTATCCGCTCCGCCTCAAGTGGATCACATATAACGGGTTGTGGCCACTTATTCTGCTCCTATCTGTTCCCATCTCCTCAAGTTGACTATACTTTCATTGCAAATGAGCACCTATACCTTGTCACCCCCACCTCATTGTTAGATTGTAAGCTCTTATGAGCAGGGTTGCCATTTTTTGCTCCAATTACTGTATTATGTTATGCTTTGTAATTGTATTGTTTTTGGCATTGTATTGTATTTTCTAATTGTTTCTCATGATTGTTTAAATGTGAGCTTTGTATTGTGAATGTGAAGCGCTGCGGAATATGTTGGCGCTATATAAATAAAAATATTATTATTATTATTATTATTTAAAATGTCAAGGGTGATCCTCTTTCTGAGATGATGTTGCTTCTGGAACATAAACCTGAAGAGAGATAATCTATTTCAGATTTCCTGGTCTGAAGGGGAAAGAAGTCTTAGATTTCCTCTTTGGAGGAAAAAGCATGTAGCTTGCCTTGCTTATCTTTCTTGATGAGGCAACAGCTAGCAATAGTATCGTTTTAAGGGTGGCCAAAAGTATTGACACCCCTGCAATTCTGTCAGATAATACTCAGTTTCTTCCTGCTAAATACCTACAACTCTGTCCTTCACCTTTTCAAACAGACCTACTTCACCACCCTGGTCTCCTCACTATCCAACAATCCAAAAAACTCTTTGACGCCTTTCACTCTCTCCTCAGGACTAAAGTGCAGGCCCCCATCACTGACCTCTATGCTGATGATCTGGCTTCGATCTTTATGGAGAATATATACAACATCCGCCAGGAAATCAGCTCCCAGCCTCCAAGCGCTGTTACTCCCATTCTTACCCACATTTCCTCTGGCTCTCTCTCCATATTTGACCCAGTTACAGAAGAAGAAGTCTCCAAGCTCCTCTCTTCCTCCCGTCCCACTACATGCATCACTGACCCAATCCCCTCACATCTACTCCAGTCCCTGTCTCCGATCATCACTACTCACGTAACCAAAATCTTCAATCTCTTCCTCTCTTCTGACATCTTCCCCCCTCCTTCAAACATTCTATCATTACTCCATTATTATAGAAAACTTCTCTTCACCCATCCTGCACAAATAACTATAGACCAGTTTCCAAACTCCTCTTCATCTCTAGAATCCTGGAGCGCCCGGTCTGCACCAGTTTTACCCGCTACCTCTCCACTTACTCTCTTCTAGATCCATTACAGTCTGGTTTCCGCCCCCTACATTCTACAAAAGCTGCCAACATCAAAGTGACCAATGACCTTCTGACGGCAAAACGTAATAGAGAACACTCTCTGCTTATTCTTCTTGACCTCTCTGCAGCTTTTACACTGTTGACCACCATCTCCTACTCTCTATGGTGCACTATATCGGCATAAAAGACACCGCTCTCTCCTGGTTCTCTTCCTATCTTTCTGACAATTCTTTCAGTATATCATTTGCTGGTTGCACTTCTTCTCCTCTTCCTTTCACTATTAGGGTCCCTCAAGGTTCAGTCCTTGGACCTCTTCTCTCTCTACACAGCCCTAATTGGACAGACCATCAGCAGGTTTGGCTTCCAGTACCATCTCTATGCTAATGACACACAATTATACACTTCATCTCCTGACCTTACCCCTGCTGTATTACAGAACACCAATGACTGTCTAGCTGCAATTTCCAAAATCATGTCATGTCTATTTGAAACTCAACCTTTCCAAAACTGAACTTCTTCTGCTCCAGCACTCCACTAACCTCCCTAAATCTGACATCTCCCTCTGGGTGTGCAGCACCACTATAATGCCTAGGCAGCAGGCTTGCTATCTGGGTGTTAGGTTTGACACTGATCTCTCCTTCACCTCCTATATACAATCTGTCATCCACTAATTACTGTACTTAGTGATGGGCGAGTCCTAAATTACTTGGAATCGCTTGACTTTAGCGAGTCCGGGCCCGGCACTCGCTACTCGTTGCGACTCTAGCGAGTCCAATGTTAATGAATGGGGAAGCGAGTAATAGCGAGTAATGTGCGATTTAAAAATCGCAGATGTGTCTCGGAAAGCGCTCGCATTGCCGTGTTGGAATCCCCACTCGCAACTGTATTTTGCTGCTGTGTCCGAGCCCAAACTCGCATGTGTTTGTCTTATTTGGCGCCGATGAGGCGATGCAAGCGATTTTCTCCAGCACACCCCATGCTTTTAGCAAACTGGAAAGAAGCCAACTCGAGCTGCCAGACGCGCACACACACAGAGCAAGCATGGCCCGTGTCAACACGCTGCAGTTAATTGACCTGGTGGAGGCTCGGCCCCTGCTTTGGCTGCCCACTGACCCTGCCTATGGGGATAACATCCAGCGGACTACAGCCTGGAGGGAGGTCGCTCAAGTCATGCTCACTGCATTCCATCGCAGTGGCCAGGATGCACAGAGCAATATGGGTAAGATAAATGTGTTCACATGTTATATTGCATTTACCGTATATACTCGTGTATAAGCCGACCCGTGTATAAGCCGACCCCCCTACTTTTGCCCCCAAAAACTGGGAAAACATATTGACCGCCATCCTGGTATACAGCGGCTATCACTGGTAGACAGCCCCCCAGCAGAGTATACAGCTCCCCCTGCAGAGTATACAGGCCCCCAGTGGGTATACATGCCCCCCATATTAGGGTATACAGGGCCCTCAGTGGGTATACAGGCCCCCCAGCAGTGGGTATACAGGTCCCCCAGTGGGTATACAGGGCCCCCAGCAGTGGGTATACATGTCCCCCAGCAGTGGGTATACAGGGCCCCCAGTGGAAATACAGGGCCCACAGCAGTGGGTATACAGGCCCCCCAGCAGTGGGTATACAGGCTCCCCAGCAGTGGGTATACAGGGCCCCCGTGGGTATACAGGGCCCCCATAGTAGGGTATACAGGGCCCTCAATGTGTTATCATGCGCCGTCGCATGGTTGCCTATATTTGGATGGGGTCACAATAGTACACTTAGTTTAAGGGCTGGTCCTCCTGGCTCTGAAGGCCAGGGGGTTGGGTGTATATAAATACCACTAATGAGCGGAGTCTGGTGCCCGCACTATTACATTCTCTATGCGTTGACATATGCCCTGCCTCATTTGTGATTGTGGCCACGTGAGCTCAATGTCCGTAATGCTGTGGATGATGTTCCACACTCTGTGCCTTGTATACACATTACACACACAACATGAATAAAATGTTATTGTTGATTTGTACACATACTTTTAGTGTTTCAAATGTTACAGAGGTCTAAACCCGGTTTGAAATCATTTCACAGTTGACGTGCTTATCAAACGGTGGAGGAGCTGTCGGGATCAGCACAAAAGGCAACACCGTAAGATCTCGGAGGGGGGACTGGAAGCAGATCCAGGGCCGATATATCGCCACTACGACCAGTTGTCCTTCCTTGAACCGGTGGTCCGTATGCCAAGGTATGTGTCTGCTGCACTGTTGTGTACTATTATTGTTATTATTATTTATTTATATAGCGCCATTAGGTTCCATGGCACTTTACATACATGAAGACAATCAGGTCCTACAGGTACAAGAGGAGAGGACCCTGTCCACGAGGGCACACAGTCTACGTATGAAGCTCTATAATCAGTGTGGTGGTTTTCATACCCACACTGGGGTTTGTTTCTGCCATGGTGCAACAGAATTCTATTACCTTTGGCAATGATCCAGGACATACACATTTATAGCCACATTGTGACGTTGGGACAAATAAGCAATGTTCTGCAGGGTGGGCAGACACAATGTTCCGTGACCTCACAATTAGCTATTATTGTTGGCATGTTTGTGCAACAAAGCCATGTTCTTCCCTGCAATGGCCTCTAAGGTGTGTGGCCTTGTCTGGTTTGCCTGTCATAAGCCTCATTTGTATGAGTTCCTAATGGCCTCGACTTGCTTAAGGGCCACATACATCCCTACACGTTTAGTTGTGGGTGTTTTTTTCAGCTAAATAACGTTGCAAGGATATACCCCTTTTGCACTAAACTGATTGTACACCATCCAAGATTGTTGACACAGTTGCACACATTTGAGGACATACCCTGTATCACTACAAATACGTGTGGGTGAGTTTTCCCATGGGTATATTTGGGGCTGCAAGGTCATGGTGTAGATATTAGGGCCCACAAGTGAATTTTTTTTTTGTTTCGTTCACTGATGGCCACATTACGAATCCTCCGGAAAACATAGTGTATTAATGCTGTATAAAATCAAATTAAAGGGGGCCATATTTTAAGTGCAACAGGCTTTTCTGTCCAAGGTCCTTTAGGAAACCCGAGGTTTGACCTTGCTGCTCCCGTTTTTTGTTCAGCCCCGTTGGAATAACTGTAAAACTGTCCATCTGTGCATACCACCTTGTTTGGCACCAACGATGTGTGACCTGCTGCTCAAAAACAACCCCATACTCTATGTCCATTACAGTCGTTTCAAAAGCCAAGCCATCTGTTTTGTGTGTTTTATTTACAAGACATTCCTGATTAGCATACATGGCAGCAAAAAGGAGTGTAGGCCACTAACGGCGAATGTTCATGTGTTACCTATGCTGCAGGACTTCATTTCCTGTCTTGCTCATCTGCCCTATAGATCTGGGTTATGTGCATTGAGACCAAGGCCGCCCACAATGCGTCTTTTTGGGTCCATCTGATGGCAAACAACCCTGAAGAATGTGTTTGCCTCACAGTGTCAGGCTATAGCTTTGTCCACATAAAGTTTCAACAAAAAGTCAAAGCAATAGTTGTGGCCACTAATATGTCTTCAAGTGCCTAAATAGCTGTCCTGCCTAAGGCAGGGCACAGTGTAATAGTGCAGACAAATTTTTAAATTTCTAATGTAATGGCAACAAATCGAGGACCAACACTTCCCACACATAGAATATTGGTTGAGGCATGAGCCAAAATGTCCTTAATGTATTTGCTGCCATTCCATCTTAAGGCCAACAATGAAAAGACACAGAATACACAGATACACTGAGTCAAAAAAGCGTGCACATTTTATGTTTGGCCTATGGTTTTGTTTCCAAACGCAACCCATTCACCAAATTTTTTTTGTATTTACCCACAGAGCTGCTCACTACCACAGGCAGCGTGGTAACCCGCCAGCACAGCTGCCTGAAGAAACGAGGGAGGCCCCTGAACCACACCACTTGGAGTGGAGGAGGAAGGAGTACCACCACCACCACCACCACCACCTTTGGGGCATGGCTGGCCACAAGATTAGGAGGTTGAAGGGCCACAACAACGGTCTCCCCACCAAAACCAACATCCGGCAGTGGACGAAGCTGGATGGCCAACTGGCAGCAGTGTTGGGAGTCACCAGAACCCCAGCAGCCATGCTCAGATCCCGGGGGCACCAAATGACCACCTTGGACAATGTGATGCTGACTTTGCCCGCAGTCTCATACCTTTTCTGGCTCTCATTCCATTGGAGAGACGACTGCGGGCAAGGTCAGCAATCCACATTGTCCTTGATGCCTGTCGTCCCCCAAACCACCCTTGCCAGGCATTAATTCATTTGGAGGGGTGGTAGCAGTCGAGCTCCAACAAGCTAGACAGGCCCACACCCTGGGACAGCTATGTGCCGACCCAGAGGCCTATACAACATTTGTGGCCACCCAACATGGACCTCCCAACCCAAGGCCATTTCGACACACTGGCCCAGGTGACCCACCCTACAGGGTTACAATCAGTGGGGAAGGCTATCCATGGGGCCCTGGACCTCCTCCAGGACCAGGGTGATGGTGGCTCGGTAGAGGCTACCCCACACAATCAGCCCAACTACCACCAGCTGTAGGGTCAACGTTTTTGTTTTTTTGGTTTTTTTGTTATCCAAAAAGTGCATTGCACAATTTCGTTTTGTTTTTTTTTCTGTTTTATTTGTTTGTTTTTTTTGCGTTTGTGAGCTTTCTAAAAGCTATCTGACATCTTTGCCATTAAGGCGTGATACTGATAATACACATTTTGAAAAAACTGCTTTGTGTCTGTCTTTTTTCAGGGAATGGATGTGTAGGTTGTTTTGTGGGTGGGCTTAAAGTCATCATCATTAGCAAGTACTTTACGGCCCGCATGGCGCATGAAGGCACCTTGGTTAGTATGTGTAAAATCATGACTCCACATACAAATGTTGCTGACAAATAAATAGTGCCTGTGTTTGGGGGGGTTACTTAATGACTTGCTATGGCAACAACACTAGGAACACAGATGCGAGAGGCTGGGACGTCTACTTGCAACACAGCGCGTTTACGCGTTATCTCCGTAGCGTACAGTGGGACCCTTCGCCAGGCTCCAGCAGGATCATAGTACAAGCAACGTCCACGATGCAGGAATAGGCTTGTTGCTTCAAAAAATTAGCTCAAAGGGCTTAATAAACTCTTTTTAGAAATAGAGGAGGGCGCGTGGCCCATACTATATTCTTGCTTGTCCTGAGAGAATAGTACAAGCAACGTCCACGATGCAGGCATAGGCTTGTTGCCTCAAAAAATTAGCTCAAAGGGCTTAATAAACTCTTTTTAGAAATAGAGGAGGGCGCGTGGCCCATACTATATTCTTGCTTGTCCTGAGAGCATAGTACAAGCAACGTCCACGATGCAGGCATAGGCTTGTTGCCTCAAAAAATTAGCTCAAAGGGCTTAATAAACTCTTTTTAGAAATAGAGGAGGGCGCGTGGCCCATACTATATTCTTGCTTGTTCTGAGAGCATAGTACAAGCAATGTCCACGATGCAGGCACAGGCTTGTTGCTTCAAAAATTAGCTCAAAGGGCTTAATAAACTCTTTTTAGAAATAGAGGAGGCGCTGGCCCATACTATATTCTTGCTTGTCCTGAGAGCATAGTACAAGCAACGTCCACGATGCAGGCATAGGCTTGTTGCCTCAAAAATTAGCTCAAAGGCTTAATAAACTCTTTTTAGAAATAGAGGAGGGCGCGTGGCCCATACTATATTCTTGCTTGTCCTGAGAACATAGTACAAGCAACGTCCACGATGCAGGCATAGGCTTGTTGCCTCAAAAAATTAGCCCAAGGGGCTGTATTGTATTGAATGGGAAAAAAAAAAAATGAAAAATGCTCACAAGTGGATGCACTTGTGAAGTAAAATGATTTTTACTGATTGTGTAGTTTTGTTATCATGCAGCAAATGTTGCAGGAACATGACTTATCACATCGTCTGAGCTGAGGGAGATGCCGATACTTCCTGTCTTAAAAGGGCATAAAGTTAAAAGCGCAATATTCCAATTATATTAATTATGATTAGGTTACTCTACATTTGGGTACTGTCGTCTGGGGGGGTTACGAACTGCGATGATATCCAGTCCTTGTTGAACCTAATGAGAGTCAGCCTGTCGGCATTTTCAGTAGTAAGCCGTGACCTTCTATCAATGACTATACCCCCAGCGGCACTGAAAACACGCTCTGATGTCACACTAGCAGATGAGCAGGCCAGCACGTCCAAGGCATACAAAGCGAGCTCTGTCCAAGTGTGAAGCTTGGAAACCCAGTAATTAAAGGGTACAGAAGGGTCGGTTAGGAAGCTGGTACTGTCACTGACATACTCGTTCACCATGTTGGAGAATTCTTGTCTCCTAGTCAAGGTGACCGTAGGCATGATCCGTTGTTGATCGGAAGGTCTGTTGAACATCGCCCAGTTGGTGGACATCTTACCCCCACATCTTGCAATTGATGATGTTTGTGTCCCAACCATAGGCTGCTGTTGCAAAGAGCTGGTTCTTCGGGGTATAGCGGAGTCAGACGGTGATATGGACATCAAATTGTCAACAACAACACTCTTGAAAAAATCCATTGTTAAGCCCCTGGATGACTGCAACAGCAGCGACGGAAATTTGTCTTTGTACCGTGGGTCCAAAAAGGTTGACAACCAGTAGAGGTTGCTGGCATAGATGTGAATGACACATGGATCTTGGGAGAGACATTGAGACATTACGTCAGCCATGTGTGCTAAGCTGCAAAGACTCATCTCCTCGGTTACAACAGAATGAGGATCACTACACATCATGGCCTCTAAATCGGTTTCCACCTCCTCCTCTTCAGCCCACCCATGCTGTACCGACAAACGTAGGGTTGGGAGTACCATCAGGGTTCACATCTTCAATGTTCTTCATCATCACCCTCATCACCTTCTTCTTCCAGACCCAATGTAGCCTGCTGATATTGGCTTGGCTGGCTAGGATCAGCGATGTTAAATTCTGGCTCCATAGCCATCCGCTGGGCCCTCAAAGATTCTGTTTTCAGATTCAGGAGCGATTCTTTAAGCAAACAGAGCATGGGGATGTTGAGACTGATAATGGACTGATCACCGCTGACAAGTTTGGTGCAGTATTCAAAGTTCTCCAGCAACTCGCAAAGATCAGTGATCCAGACCCACTCGAAAGTACTAATGTGTCTGGTCTGACTTCCGTGGTGACGGGCATGTTGCAGCTGATATTCCGCTATTGCCCTCTGCTGCTCATTAAACCTTGCCAACATATGGAATGTTGAGTTCCATCGCGTGGGCATGTCGCAAATTAGCCGGTGTTTAGGCAAATTTAATTTGTTTTGAAGGGCTGAAAGACTTCCAATTGCTGTGTAAGAATGTCTAAAATGGGCGCAAATTCGCCTCACCTTCTCCAGTAGGTCAGATAACTCGGGTATATTTTCAGGAATTTCTGAACTATTAGGTTCAGCACGTGAGCCAGGCAAGGCACGTGTACAAGGTTACCGTGCTTTAGTGCCGCCACAAGGTTTCGTCCGTTATCGCTGACAACAAGACCTGGTTGTAGTTGCAGTGGGGCCAGCCACTCATCAGTCTGTTGCTTAAGACCTCTCCACAGCTCAGTTACAGTGTGAGGTGTGTCACCTAGACAGATAAGCTTCAGAAGAGCCTGTTGTCGCCTTGCTGAAGCACTACTGCAAAGCTCCCAACTTGGACGTGATGGTGCGGGCAGCTCAGCAGTGGACAAGAAAGTTGCAGAAGCAGATTGTGTACTGGACATATATGATGAGGCAGCCACCCAGAATGATGTTGTGCCCGCTATTCGTGGAGTTGGTAGTATCTCAGATGATCCACTTTGGAAGTTGGGACACTGTCCACCAGGTTGATCCAGTGAGTCTTACTGAGATGTATCTGCCCTGTCCACAACTACTTGTCCACGTGTCCGTTATTAGGTGGACTTTGGCGGTTACAGTATTTGTTAGTGCACGCTTTAAGTTGTTAACAACGTGCTGGTGTAACGCGGGGACGGCACTACGTGAGAAAAAGTAGCGGCTGGGTACAGAGTATCGTGGTGCTGCCACAGCCAACAACTCCCGAAAAGACTCTGTACCCACAAGCCTAAACGGCAGCATTTCCACAGCTAACAACTATGCAATTTGCGCAGTCACTTTTTGGGAAAATGGGTGTGTCGATTGGTACTTCCGCTGCCTTTCATACAGCTGTGGCACAGACAACTGGACGTTTGGCGCACACTAACCAGTGGCTTGACTACTGTCATGTCTCTCTTGTACCGCAGCTTTGGAGGAGTACGTTTGAGCAGGAGCTGATGCCTGAACACTTGCTGGTGAAGGATGGATCTGAGGTGGCCTGGAAGTGTTGGGATCAGAAGGCACTGATTTTGAACCCTGATGGGCCGACCACTGAATTGGGTTTTAACAGACATATGCTTACGCATACTGCTGGTGCTCATGTTTCCTTTTCCCAGGCCTCTGCTTAGCCTTGCATGGCAGATGTTACAGATAACCATATTTGGTACAGATGTGGCATCCTTAAAAAATTGCCACACAATGGCTTTTCGTCCTTTATATTGAATTGGAGGCAGAGGAGGATGACTCTGTACAACACCAACTGTTGACACAGTTTGGGCAACTGTGTTTACAATTTGCGCAACTGTTGTCACAGTTTGTGTTCTGGAGAAAGGAGTAAGCCTTGGTGCTTTTGGCGGTGGTACATAGCCTCTTTCCTCCTCCTGGCTGCTCTGTTGGCTATGCATGCCAAGAGTCCAGGTAGGATCTGTGGTCTCACCATCCACGCCTTCCTCTTCAAAATCTTCTAGGTAACGAGACTGAACAGGCTGGCCAGATGAGATGTGTGTCTCATCATCATCATCATCATCCACCTCCTGAGATGCTGTATGCCTTTGGTGAAAGTGGCTTTTTTCAGTACGAGGTGCTTCAAAACTTTGGCCATGAATAGACATTACGTCTTCTTCAAGTATCTCGTCAGGCAGTGACAAAGAAAGGCAAGATGCAATCGAGGGCTGATAAGAACCAAATAAATCATCGGAGTGACCAAGGTCGCACTCCAATTATTTCTCTGGCTGCCGATGGGTTGAGGAAATAGGAAGACTTTGAGGATTGGATGGCCCTGCTTTGTCTGTAGCGACACTAGACTGTGTTGGCAAGGACGATTGTGTACTGCAAGAACCAGTGGTCGAGGTGTTATCAGCCATCCAAGATGTTATCTGGTCATGCTCTTCCGGCCTCAAGACACGTTTTTGTTGAGTATGGGAATTTTAGACGGGAGAAAGAGAGATCTATCAATCCTCGTCTGTCTACCTGTACCAGTGCCTTCTTGGGCACGACTGCTACAGCCACTACCTCGTCCCCGTCCCTTTGCAACCTCTTTTTTGGGAAATTGTGGTTTTTGTGACATTGTTGACAAATGCACAGCCACCAAGATGGAGTTAGGTGTTGCTGTAGGTGTCACCTGCTGGCGGGTTAAGTGTGTGCTAACACTTGGGCAGTGAAGCAGCACACTAGTCCTTGCAAAAATTATTAAGTGCGCACAGCCACTGAGAAAGAGTTAGGTGTTGCTATAGGCGTCACCTGCTGGCGGGTTAAGTGCGTGCTAACACTTGGCAGTGAAGCAGCACACTAGTCCCTGAAAAAATTATTAAGTGCGCACAGCCACTGAGATAGAGTTAGGTGTTGCTGTAGGCATCACCTGCTGGCGGGTTAAGTGCGTGCTAACACTTGGCAGTGAAGCAGCACACTAGTCCTGCAAAAATTATTAAGTGCGCACAGCCACCGAGATAGAGTTAGGTGTTGCTGTAGGCGTCACCTGCTGGCGGGTTAAGTGCGTGCTAACACTTGGCAGTGAAGCAGCACACTAGTCCCTGAAAAAATTATTAAGTGCGCACAGCCACCGAGATGGAGTTAGGTGTTGCTGTAGGCATCATCTGCTGGCGGAATAAGTGCGTGCTAACACTTGGCAGTGAAGCAGCACACTACTCCCTGAAAAAATTATTAAGTGCGCACAAGTAGTCGCACAAGTAGGTGGCGTACGTGCTATTTGCAGCTAGGAGAGCAACAACGCACTGGTCTGCCACAGAGAAAATAAAGCTGAAGGGGTTTTTATGACCCAAAATCTATCAGGTGCAAAAAAATAGGAAATAGTACCTCAGCTAAGCCTCTAACTTCAGCTATTAGGACAGCTGAGTGAGAAGCTAGGCTTAGGTTCGGTCCTGTGTGCACTGTAAGGCTGCACCTCCCTGCCTGCCTACATCCTCTACACAGTACTCCTCTGTCCTCCTGGTAGCTCTCACAAGAGCTGTTTGGGTTAAATATAAGGAATCTTTTTAGTTTCCCTACACTGACTGACACTCCCTATGATCTGCTCCAGCATCTACCTCACCCTGCTCTAGCTCAGATCTTCACAGGAATGTGCCCAAAATGGCAGTGGCAAGGCTTATATACAGCCTCGCCTCTCATACATGACATAGGCATCACGATGGACAGAAGCCAATCATAGTCCTGCCACAACCAACATGGCTGTGGCATTACTGAATATGATTGGCTAACATGCTTGTCCATCTTCACAAGTTTTCTGACCTAACACGCTAGGCTGTCTCGGAAGCTTTGTCGGAACATAACAGATTCTGTATTCGCGAGTCCCGAATACAGTATACAGGACTCAGATTCATAGACTCGCTCAGACTCGCTCAGACTCGCTGCTGACAGCGGGTATCCGTGAAGCGGTGCGATTCTTTAAACGATTTGGGGAGATTCAAGCTACATAGCGATGTGATATAGCGAGTCTAGCGAGTGAGAAAAAGTAAACTCTGACAAAACTAGGATTGCCATTGACTTGCATTGGACTTGTTACTGTGCGAGTAATCGCTGGGAAACTCGCAGAGTACCGAGTCCTGCGAGTCCCTTACTACTCGCCGAGTAACGAGTCCTAGCGAGTAGACTCACCCATCCCTAAATGTACTGTATTTTTTACATTGTTGCTCTGCTTTATTAATTGTACTTTTTACATTGATTCTCTGGTTAGTGTATTGGATTGTCTATATTGATTCTCTACTTTAATTACATAGGATGTTTTCACATCTAAGGTTGGTGTGCATTTTGCTTAATTTGCGTTTCTAGGTGTTTTTACCGCACAAAACGCAGAAAAAACACTAGCGTTTTTGCCCCCATTGATTTTAATGGAAAGGCATGTAAAAACGCATGCAAAAACGCATGTGCATTTTCAAAAATGCAAAACACATGCAGATGCAGTGAACGCAATTGTCTTCTGACATTCAGCAATCCGGGAACCGGATTGCTGAAGCCGCAATCCGGTAACTGAATTGCTCAGGATGTGTAATCCTGAGCAATCCGGTTACCGGATAGTTTGCTGCTGCAGGTATGAGCAAACTGTTCTGTGTTTAGTTAAACTGTAAATTTTATTAATAAATGTTTGTTTAATATCTCTAGAGGGTGCCCAGTCCCCCTAGAGACCTTAAACCCACTTAGGTAGGCCTCCTGACAGCTGCTGTACAGTTTTATGAATGAAAGCGCCGGGCTCCTAAGAGCAGCGCGCATACTATAGCTATTGCTATAGCATGTGCGCCGCTGTCTGAGGTCCTGAAGCCTTATACAGTAGATCTATGGGCAGCGCTGAAATCTGGTTTTTATCATAGGCTCCTATGAGGAGCGTTTCCTTAGCCTGTTTTGAGCTTTTTAAAAGCTCAAAACCGGATCAGGTTTTGTAAAAATAACCTGAAGTGTTACCCTAGCCTATATCACTGTATTGTAAAGCGCTGCTGAATATGTTGGCGCTATATGAATACAGATTTATTTATATTATTTATTTATTTATTTAACTGCCTAGGCCCAGAGCTGTGATTTGCTTGTTATTACACACTGATAGGATGGGCTTGAAGTTCACTAACAACAACTACGCATAGGTCTGTTGTTTGATCCCTGTCCATAGATCCTGCGTGGTGTTGAATTTTTACTCCAGCTAGATGAGTTTCAGAAAAGCCTGCTGTCATTTCCACTTGTCTGTGCTAAATGTAGTGGTGCAGGTATTACTTTGACCAGGTGAAGAGGCAGTGGAGGAAGTGGATTAGGAGAAGAAGGAAACATGGACAGAAAAACATCCAGCAATCCTAGATGGTGGTAGGACATGCGCTAGAACATTTATTGTTTTCTGGTCCCGCCACCACTACATTTACCCAGTGAGCAGTTAGGCATATATAATGTCCCTGGCCATGCTTATTGGTTCACTTGTCAGTGGTTATGTGGACCTTGCCACTGATTGCATTACGCAGTGCACACTGAATTTGGTTAACAACTTGTGTGTTTGGAAATGCTCTCATTCAGGTCAAAATCTCATGGGTGTGTAGGGGGCTATTTCCTCTTTTTCTCCATGGTTTGGGGAATGGAAAGCCGAACATTTCCACTGGAAAGTATGGAAATGCTCGACATCCCTGCTGGTGGTGGTGGTGTTTTCACATCCAGTCTTTGTGACCATGATGTTCCCTGAGGAAGGAGTTTGGGATACGACTCCGAAACGCGTCGGAAAATAAACTATCTACTACCATATCCAGACATACCGCTGTATCTGGTTTTTCCATCACACGAACACAGCAGCTCGGACCACGAGGTACTTTGTCCTGCAGAAGCTAGTCAGTATGATGTTCTTCACTACTGGTGAGGTCTAGGACCTCATCATCCCTAGCATCATCTTCTACCCACTTTTCCCCTCTGTCCTACTTGCCAGTCTGTACTCTGCCAAAAGCATCAGCAGTTATCCCACGTGTTTCATCATCCTCAGAAATGGACTGCAGTGGTCCACTTATCATGTGCAGTGGTCCTCCCATGTACTCATCCGTTAACACAAAAAGTGGTTTAGCATTGGTGCACTCAATATTAGGCTAGGATCACATTTGCAGTTGTTTGTTCAAATCCGGATCAGGATTTGACCATTAAAAATGGTCAAAACCGGATCCGCAGCCGCAGCCATAGGCTGCAATAGAACCGGATGGATCCGGTTTTTGGTGCCACAATGTTTTCTCATTGCAGATCTGGATCCATTACTGGATCCAGATATACAATTTGATGCCAAATGTGATGGCACACGGTAATACCAGATCCGGTAATGGATGCGGTTACCGGATTGTGCCTTCCAAATGTGACCCCAGCCTTACACCTGTTTGCATCAGGGGTTTTTGAGTACTAGGTGGTATTAGGCTAGGGTCACACTTGCGGTTCTATTTGCAGATCCTGATGATTTTTAATGCTCAAAACTGCATCCGAATCCGCAGCCATAGGCTGCAATGTTAAAACCGGATTGCACTTAATGCAACATACCGCATCCGTTTTTTTATAATGGCTGTCTATGGGAACCGAATCCGGTACCGCAAGGTACATAAATGTACCTAACGGTACCAGGTCCGGATCCGGATGCGGTTTTACTATCAAATGATAGTATGAAGGCACACGGTAATGGATGCGGTTACCGGATTGTGCCTTTTAGGTGTGACCCCAGCCTTAGAGCTGTTCACACCAGATGGTATTAGAGCTGTTTAAACGAGCTGGTATTTAAGCTGTTTGCACCAGGCAATATTTAATTTTTTTAAACCAACTGTTATTAGGACACTTTGCATTGCACCAGGATCAGAATGCAAAATGGTGGCACAACCCATGATATGGCCTTTATATTTGCCTACCCAACACAAACAGTAACATGGTCGCCAAACTGGAAGTTCATGTTCAGGGTTCAATTCCTGATACTAGTTGTCCGGTGTGAATTCCTAATTTAACAGTTCAGGTTCGCTAATCCCTAGTATTCACAGCTACAGACGAGGGAACCTTTTGAAGTTCGGGTTTAAGGCTGTGGTCACAGTTTTTTTAGTGCCTTTTAAAAACGCATGCTTTTTTACATGCTTTTTTCATGTCAGCATGAGTTTTTTAAGGTCTCTGATGGCTCCCTGCGTTTTTGGCTGCGTTTTTGAATCTGCACATAAAAATAGTGCTTGTAGTATTTTTTTGAGCGTTTTGAAAAACGCATGCGTTTTTGTAGAAAACGCATGCGTTTTTATAACATGGGTTCCTATGGAAAACGCATGCAAAAACGCATGTACAGTTAGTACCTTTTAGTGCCATTCAAAAACGCATGCGTTTCCCATAGGAGCCCATGTTAACAAAAACGCATGCGTTTTTGTTAACATGGGCTCCTATGGGAAACGCATGCGTTTTTGAATGGCACTAAAAGGTACTAACTGTACATGCGTTTTTGCATGCGTTTTCCATAGGAACCCATGTTATAAAAACGCATGCGTTTTCTACAAAAACGCATGCGTTTTCTACAGAAACGCATGCGTTTTTGGATATGCTCCAAAGACGCATGGGACAGTCACACATGCTTTTTGGCTATTAGGGCATGCGTTTTTTAACATGGGGGCCTATGGGTGCGTTTTTTACATGCGTTTTTTGAAAATGCAGGTCTCCAAAAATGCATGTGAAAAATGGTACTGTGACCCCAGCCTAATTCAGTTCACTGAATGGGCATATGGCAAGGGTCACTCAGAGGAATCTGCATTTTTGTGGCTTCTGAAAAACAGATCCTTTTTTTAGGTGCCAATAGTGTCTCCTGAGCTCTTGGTCATTTTTGTGACTTAGGCTGGGGTCACAGTTGACATGCATTTTTTTAGTGCCTTTTAAAAACGCATGCTTTTTTACATGCGTTTTTCATGTCAGCATGAGTTTTATAAGGTCTCTGATGGCTCCCTGCGTTTTTGGCTGCGTTTTTGAATCTGCACATAAAAATAGTGCTTGTAGTATTTTTTTGAGCGTTTTGGAAAACGCATGCGTTTTTGTAGAAAACGCATGCGTTTTTATAACATGGGTTCCTATGGAAAACGCATGCAAAAACGCATGTACAGTTAGCACCTTTTAGTGCCATTCAAAAACGCATGCGTTTCCCATAGGAGCCCATGTTAAAAAAACGCATGCGTTTCCGGAAAAACGCATGCGTTTTTTTAACATGGGCTCCTATGGGAAACGCATGCGTTTTTGAATGGCACTAAAAGGTGCTAACTGTACATGCATTTTTGCATGCGTTTTCCATAGGAACCCATGTTATAAAAACGCATGCGTTTTCTACAAAAACGCATGCGTTTTTGGATATGCTCCAAAAACGCATGGGACAGTCACACATGCTTTTTGGCTATTAGGGCATGCGTTTTTTAACATGGGGGCCTATGGGTGCGTTTTTTACATGCGTTTTTGAAAACGCAGGTCTCCAAAAATGCATGTGAAAAATGGTACTGTGACCCCAGCCTTAGTCATTTTTTCCCCAAAAACGCATATGCTATAACGCATGGTACTTATATGTACCAAGCGTCAACGCATGCGTTTCCCATAGGGCCCCATGTTAAAATAACGCATGCTTTTTTTACTGCACCCAAAAACGTTGCTAGCAACATTTTTTGAGCTCAGGAAAATCGGATGGCCGTTTTTGAATAACGCTGGGGCACCCAAAATCACCATCCGTTAACGAATCCGTTTTTGGGATTATTGGAAAAAAAACATATTTTGTTGAGTAAAAACGGTTCCGAAGCAAAAACGGTTGGGCTGTGTGACCCTGGCCTATGTTCACTGAATAGTTTGCAGAACAACTGAATCACATTCAAATCAATAGGAGGCAAAATCAGAAAACACTTAAATTGGGCACAAAAGCTGCCAAACAGCTCAAATTAGGGAAGACACCAGGAAAAGTGTCATCTACTCATCAGAGTTAAAATATTCATCATGGGGGCGTGGCCTGGACATGGAGGGGAGCAGAAGCTGAGTGCTGGAGCTCCTTCCCTACAATCACCTCCGGGCTGGAACAGCCGGTACCAGACCCCTCTAACTCACCCACATGCCATCCAGGAGGAAGTGCAAACGCCCTCAAGAAGCCTGGGAGCCTTCTGTGCCCCCCACAGGGAGGATTTCCCACTACCTCCGGAGCGCAGCCCTGGAGCAGGAGATGGCTGCAGGGAAGATGGCGGCCGGCGCTGCAAACAGGGCGGCTGATCAAAGGCCGCACCGCGCTGCAGAGGGCGGCGGTGGCATAGAGGAGGCCTCCACTCAGCAGGAGGAAACGCGGACTTCAGACCAGGAGCACCAACAGAGGCCGGTAATGTGCATTCCTCTCCCCCCTCTCCTGGTGAATACTGCACAAGATGGAGGCGCTGCTTCTGATGTGCAGCTGGCCTCAGGACTCGTTCCATCTCCTCCCCAGGCCAGTGATAAGGCAGATATACATGAGGACCTGGCCCTTAATAAACAGTTAGTGCCACAAGATGGCGGAGACACCACCCTGACCACTACAAAGAGCACTACTTTGAGCCAAGTGCTCTATCAGGCTCATGTACATACAGCCCCTGCCATAGGTGAATCTGGCCAGCAAACACTGACTGGTGCATCAGTGGAAGGGGTCAAAATGAGGCTAAAACAACACAGAGTGGAGCAATAAGAGAAAGGAGTACACAAACTCCCTTGCTAAGGGGTCTCACTGTGGATACTATGGAGGGACCCCCCTGTACCCCAACATATACGCCCCTGCAGAATTCTACCTACACCAGTCCCCCCTTTCTCCCAGGACAGTTACTGACAACCAACACTCCAGGGGGACAGGAGATATGGGACGACCTCAGTTCACGTATTCAGACTATCCCTACCAGGGAGGAAATGGAAGGTTTTATCACTCGCATGGAGGCATCCTTTAAGGCCAAGGCTACCGAACTTCAGGGAGAGGTTCATAAGCTTAATATGAGAGTATCCTCTACTGAATCATCCTCCCAGAATGTAGACGGGAGGCTGCGGCTACTGGAAGACAAGGTCTCATCGCAAGCCTCTCAACTAGAAAGAATGTTGGATTCCATGGAAGACATGGAGAACAGGGAGAGGAGGAACAATATTAGGATCAGAGGTCTACCCGAAAGTGTCGGTCCTAAGGAGCTGGACTGTACCCTTAAAAATATATTCAATTCAATAAGGGAGGTGTCAGCAGATTCTATTTTGGAGTTCGATAGGGCACATAGATCTCTGGGTTTGCCGCCTATGGAAGGAGAAAGGCCCCGAGATGTGGTGTGTAGGATCCATAAGTATAAGATCAAAGAGATGATTTTTACTAAAGCCCGATCTAAAGGACAGATTAAATATCAAGATTTCTCTCTCCAACTACTGGCGGACCTGTCGAGGCGCACCCTGCAAAAACGGAGGGCGTTTCGCCCCCTGCTAGCGATACTAAGACAACAGGGCATATCCTACACTTGGGGCTTTCCGTTCCGCCTCCAGGTGCGGAGAGATGGAGTGCTTCACTACGTCACTCATCCTAGAGGAGTACCAGAGTTCACGAAGGCTCTGGGGCTCCCTCCAGTGACAATCTCGCCAGAAGAATGGCTAGGACAGTATGAGTACCTAGATTGGATGCAGAGGATCCCGGAGGCGCCAGGGGGAAGCAGGGGGAGGGGGAGGGGGGCTTCACGGAGAGGGAGGAACAGAGGGTGGAGAAGGGGCTCATTTAGTAATGGATGAGGATAATTTGTCCTCCTGCATTTTAGCGGTTTTTCATTCAGGGGAAATAGTGGAGATGGTGTTCCATGACGATCCGTCTTTTCATCTAAAAGTATCTGCTTACTAAAGTTTCTCAAGTTTCTTCTGTAATAACTATAAAGTAATTAGTTAATTTAACAGTATAATACGGGGTCTGTAGAATATATACCGGCTCAGAAGCATTATTCATACATGATAATAACCCTACATAATCTAATCAGATGTAGTTGCTGTTGTTTAGATATGTTATTTTTCTCTATTTCTAAATTTTTTATGTTCATAACTGTGGCCCGGGGTGAAGGGGACAGCTCCTGGGTTGACAGGTTACTCCTCACCGGGATATAGTCACCTGTTTTTAGGAAGACTGGTAGAATAGACCGCCCCAAACCGTTATTCTAGATTATTCTAGGAATTTTCTTTGTTCTTAATCCTTTCCCCCCCCTTCTCCCTTTCTTCTTTTTACTTCCCTTTCTTATCTCTTCTACTACATATTTGGATATCTTTTTTAATCACCCTAACTCTCGGGCACCCGGTCCACTCCTTCTATCTGTCCCCCTTTCTATTCATCCCCCCTTTATCCGGCTCTTAGTTTCCCTCCTTCCCTCCCCCAACTCGATCCCGGTGCCGACCATGTCCACTTTCAAAGTCTGCTCGCTCAATGTAAAGGGCTTCAATACCCTCAGAAGAGGTCACAGATCTTATACTCTGCTCATAAGCAGATGTGTCAGATTCTGCTGTTACAGGAGACTTACTTCAAATCAGGACATGTACCGAGTCTCCGTAACAGATACTTCTCTGAATGGTACCATAGTACGAACCCAGAAGCGAGAATGAAGGGTGTGTCCATTGCGATACACAGGTCACTGATACACGAGATTCTTGATACCTGTATTGACCCACAAGGCCGATATATTTTTCTTAAGATAAGGATTGCTGGATCTTTGCTGACTATCATTAATTGGTACTTGCCTAATAGGTTCCAAAAAAAGACGTGCAGGTCGTACCTGTTACGATTGACTACCTTTGCGGAAGGATCAATTTCACCCTGGACCCGGTGGCAGACTCATCCTCTGGTAAGAGATCTATACCAAATAAACGGCTTGTCTCCATTAAAAAGCTCCTTCACACTCTGAGGATTATAGACATCTGGAGGACTTTAAACCCACAGGGAAGGGACTTCACATATTTCTCCCCAGTACATGACTCATACAGTAGAATAGACCTATTTCTCACTAGTCACAACTTACTTTCTTGGAACCCTGAGGCAACCATAGGGGATATTTTAATGTCAGATCATGCCCCCACTTACTTGACTCTTACCTTGCCAGACACTAGTAGTAGACCTTGGACCTGGAGACTCAATGAACACTTATTGAAAGACGAGCTGTGTCTGAAGGAGGTTAAGGAGACTATACAGTCCTTTGACCGAGACCATGCCTCGGACCCCACCCCTTCTCCACAAAATGGGAGACTCTGAAATGTGTACTGAGGGGGGTGCTTATAAAGCATGGCGCTCGTCTGAAAAAAAATAACATAAAATTACTTTCTCAGATTCATATATTGGAAATTGGCGCACAAACAGACCTTGTCTAAAACGACCCTTACCGACCTAGCTTTAAAAAAAAAAGAATTTAAAGATTTACTGGATCAAAAATACCGTAGATATTCTGAGAAATCTAGGAGTTATTTTTTCTCCAATTCTGATAAATGTGGGTGTCCCTTGGCCAGACTGCTCCATCCTCGGTTAAACCTGACATTTGTGCCACCCATTTCCACTAAAACGGGGGGTCGCACATTCTTACCGAAGGAAATACTGGAAGAATTTAGACAGTATTATTGTGATCTCTATAATATTAAGGGACATTTGTCTGATATGCCTCCTTTGGAATTGTCTGATAAGATTAGGAGATATATGGAAAGAACAGCGATCCCTACACTAGCTTCGGAGACTAGTGCGATGTTAGAGAGGGAGATCTCAGAGGAGAAATTGCTACGGGCTATCCAGTCTACCCCGTCAGGGAAATGTCCTGGGCCAGACGGATTCTTGCCCAACTTTTACAAACTATTTCAGACCCAGCTGTCGCCCGCAATGTTAGAGGCTTTTAATTCTGTTTTAAGGGGCTCTGATTTCGTGCCTCAATCTTTAGAAGCCCATATCAGCGTCATACCCAAACCTGGGAAAGACCCATCTTCAGTGTCGAACTACAGGCCGATTTCGCTACTGAATGTGGATGTCAAATTATTCTCTAAAATACTAGCTGACCGCTTAGCTCCAATTCTCCCTTCCGTGATTGACCCGGACCAGGTGGGCTTTGTCAGAGGCCGGAAGGCCAGGGATAACACTATTAGGACCCTCCTCCTTATAGCTAAGGCCAAAAGCTCTTCGGCTCCACTGGGTCTGATTTCTGTAGATGCTGAAAAGGCCTTTGACAGAGTCCACTGGGGGTTTATGAAGGAGGCGCTGATTCAACTTGGCCTGGGCCCACGATTTTTACACGGAATCATGGCCCTATATTCCTCCCCGTCTGCCAAGGTGAAGATTGGGGGAGCCCTGTCCTCCTCGTTTTGAATTGCGAACGGGACTAGGCAGGGATGTCCATTATCACCCCTGCTGTACATTATAGTAATGGAGCATTTAGCCACAGCAATTAGAGCCAATATTGACATACATGGGATTGAGCTGGGTCACAATCATCACAAGACGGCACTAATTGCCGATGATCTCCTCCTCTATGTCTCACAGCCTCTGATCTCTATCCCTTCAATTTTGAGGGAATTCTAACAGTTTGGGCGGTTGAGTAACTTTAAGGTCAACTGTTCCAAAACGGAAGCTCTTAGTATCTCTTTACCTAGAGAATTGGTATCTCACTTATCCAGGCAATTCCCATTCAAATGGAAGGAGGAAGCTATTAAATATTTAGGAGTTATTATCCCGAAAGATCTTTGGCTATTGTTTAAATTGAACTATTGTCCCCTTCTATCTGGCATAGAGAAGGCTTTCTCTTCGTACTGCCAATTGAGGCTATCCTGGTTCGGGAGAATGAACGTTATTAAAATGGATGTTTTACCTATCCCCCCGGAAAAAAGGTTTTTTGCTAAATTACAATCTCTTATTATTAAATTTACCTGGAGCGGGAAGAAATCTAGGTTGGGGATTAATATCCTTTCTTTACCTAGATCTAGAGAAGGGGTCAGGCTACCCAATATTCATAGATACTTTTTAGCCTCCTCCTTGGCCAGAGCCATAGACTGGCACTATTGTGCGTCCTATAAGAGATGGGTGGAGGTGGAGCAGGATGGCCTGGAGATCCCACTGAGGCATCTACTCTGGATTCCTCACAAGAATATAAAAGACCTGGCCCCCCTCTCTGACATGACCAAGAACACTCTGCAAGTGTGGCATTCGGTGATAAAAACACTGTATACAGAATGCAAACTCAGCCCTCTCGCCCCCCTCTTTTCCAGCCCAGCTTTTCTGCCTGGGTTTGGAAGGCAAAGATTTCTGTGCTGGCAGAGTGTGAAAGACACCCGAATGGGACAGACCCTATCCAATTGGGATTTACCCTCAATGAGGGAGATCCAATCTATTGAGCCTACTAGACCTCTTAGATGGTTTGAATACCTCCAATACAAATCATTTATTTTCCCGTCCGGGCGTGAGTGCAGGGTGAGATTGACAGCAAACTTATTGGAGAAATTGTTCCAACAGGACTCCCCCCCGAGGCGCAAAATTTCGGCCTTTTATGTGGCGTTAGGTTCCCTGCGCAATCAGGACCCCTTACACTTCCAACGGTCCTGGGAGAGGGAATTGAATAGGAACATCACAGACAACGAGTGGCAGAAAAGCTTTTTATTTACACACAAATTGGCTAGTGCCTGTATTGCACAGGAGAGGAGTTATAAACTGCTCACCAGATGGTACTTATGCCCTGTTGACTTACACCGAGTGTTCCCTGAGATTTCAGATAGTTATTGGCGTTTTGGGAGAGCACCTGAGACAATGCTCCACATTTGGTGGAGTTGTGGTGAAATCCAGCGGTTCTGGTCTGAGGTGTTCGGCATTTATACACAAATAACGGGTAAACAGGTAAAGTGTTGTCCTGAAGTTGCTCTATTATCCATCTTTCCAGGCCCCATAGGGCTTAACAAGAAGGATATACTTCGCTTCTGTGTATCAGCCGCCCGTACACTAATTCCGAGATTCTGGAAAACTCCTCAGGTACCTTCCCTACTTGACTGGTTCAAAGAGATGATGGACCTATTTTGAATGGAGGAATTAGCGGCTGATGCGTCGGGGTCTCGTGACAAATTTTCAGTGACCTGGACTGAATGGATTCTGTACCAAGACTCGGCTGACTTTGGGAGTACTATATCTGAGGTTGAATAGATGGTATGATAAATGGACGGCACCGGATCGAGGTCCCCCCTTTTCACTTATTTCCCTCCCTTCTTGTGACCCATTCTCCTCTTATCCTGACCCCAATTACTTTAGCCCTGTTCATACTTTCCCTTCTAATATCTCTACCCCCCCCTTTTTTTTTCTTGCTTAAGGTTTTTCAATAGTTTTAGGTATGAAGATTATATTTTGATATACCCTTGGCTGGGGTTTTAACAAAACTGATAAGAGTAATATTCATGTTACTAAGTGGAACTCTGATAGAGATACACCTATTCCTGATGGACTGGATTTATTGAAGGTCCTAGGAGGCCTATATTTTTCTGATAACTCGAAATCGGAAAAAAGTTACTATGTTATACACCAATAATAGTTGCTTGTTTGCTACGGTCCATCTTGACAAAGGAAAGTACGATACCATAATATTTTCAAGAGATTATCAACCCTGTTATTGTGGTAGATCCCTTGACTAAGTGAGGGGTTTCTCAATCCCCTATTTGGGATTTATGAACAGGGAATAGATTACCTTATACAGGAGGAAGATATATAAAAATGAGAATATACAGTGCTAGATAGTTGGTCTTGATGTTACTATGGTGTATTCCTCAACTGATATTTGGATTTATAATTATTCATATGACTTGTACTTGTACTGTTTTGTCCTTTTTTTCAATATTAATAAAAAGAGATTAACCATAAAATATTCATCATTGTGCATTATGGATGAATTTGACAAGTACCTGGCCCAGTATTTCAAGCTTGAACATTGATCAGGAACAGGGATATCAGTGACAGGTGTAGGCATGGTGCTCAGAGAGCCCTGCTCAATTCATAAAACACACAACAAAGATACCCCAAGAAGAGTCTACACATTTAAAAAAAATTAGGGCCAAATACCACCAAAGTGGCATTAATTGACCCAGAATAAAAATAGTTTAATGGCTCAGCCTGCATGCATGGCACATGGTTTGGAACTGGGTCTGGCCTAGCATTTGGAATTTAAATATTTATTAGGAACAGGGGGATGAGTACTACTGGAAGAACTAGTCAGGTGGGTCAGACACATGTATAGGCATGGTGCTCACAGAGCCCTGATAAATTAAAAAAACACACAACAAAGACACCTCAACAAGATTCTACACATCTCCAAAAATTAAGGCCACATACCACCAAAGAGGCATCAATTGACGCAAAATAAAAATTGTATAATTTCATAGCCTGAATACATGACATAGGGACTGGAACTGGGCCTGGCCTAGCATTTGAAGGTTAAACTTTCATTAGTAACAGGGGAGTGAGTGACATATGTGCTCACAGAGCCCTGCTAAATTCAGGAAAGAGACAAGAATAAAACCCCAAATAAGAGTCTCCACATTAAAAAAATTAGGACCAGATACCACCAAAGTGGTATCAATTGACCAGAATAAAAATTGTATAATGGCGCAGCCTGAATGCATGGCACAGTGTGTGGAACAGGGTCTGGCTTAACATTTCAAGATTAAACATTCATTAGTAACAGAGGATGAGTGAAATCTCTAGGAATTGCGCTCACAGAGCCCTGCTAAATTCTAGAAAGAGACAAGAAGCAGAGCCCCAAGAAGAGTCTTCACATTTCCCCAAAAAAGTGGGCCCCATACCACCAACGTGGCATCAATTGACACAGAATAAAAATTGTGTAATGGTGAGATGAATGCAGTGTGCTGAAAAGTTCAACACCGCCTGCTCTGCCCAGTTTGCCACTAAGGTGGAAAAGTCCTTGGAGATCCATGACGTGTTCATCTTGATGAAAGTTAGGAGGTCTATGCTTTCAGGGGACAGCCAAATGTGCATATCCATTAGGACACCACCAGCAGTGTTGAAGACACATTCTGAGAGAATGTCGGCTGCCGAAAATGACAAAACCTCCGAAGCATGACTGACGAGCTCAGGCCACTCCTCCATTTTGAAGCCCAAAATGCAAAAGGGTCCAAACCCCTCCTTGATGACATGGATTTTAGCTCTAGATACTCCTGCTACATCTAAGGCAGGAAGCATCTGGCTAAATTTACTCTTGTACCATGGATCCCAGAGTGTGGCAACCCAGTAGAAGGTGCTCATGTGTCTGACGCATGCATCCATGAGGCCCAAGTCCTATTTATGTTGGTGTTGGTTTAAAAATTGAGCTTCCATCCTCCATCCTCTCCTGCCAACCTCAGGCAGCAGCAAAGGGAATACTTTCTTCTCCATCTCCTGATGGTTCTGTGCCCATCACCTTTTCATCCTCGTCGTCCTCCATTTGTTCATCAGCCCCTGCACCTTCACTACCACTTTGTCTGGTAACACGAGCCCCGTTCTATCACTCTACTCTACCCTGCCTTGCCACCTGGCTGTGTGATCAGAGCCCGGACCTTTGAAATATTGATATCCTTTCCGCATCCTCCTCTTTTGCTTCCAATGCTAGTCGATGAGCTGCAGCGTGAAACTGATAGAAGCGAGCACACAGCAACTGTGCCTTGTGCATCAGCTCATCCAGGCTGGGATAGTGGCATAGGAATTGCTGGAAAACCAGGTTGGGGATGGAAGCCATACAAGGCACCTGTGTAAGTTTGCTTCAGTGTAGGGCCACCACCTACCACCACACACTGTTATCACACACGAGCTTCCCTGGCTCCAGGTTTTGTGGAGACAGCCATTGCTGAAACTCAGCCTGCATAGCTGTGCACAACTCTTCAGTTGTGTGATTCACAACTCCAAAGCATTATAATTTAAATACTGCCTGATGGCGGAGAGTCCTGGCAGCACAGTACAGAGGTGAGGTGGATTCTGTTTGAATTGTTGCAACATTAAGGTAGAGGTTGAGGGCACAGCTGGACACTCTAGAGGAGGTGGATGATGCAGAAGCAGTGGATGAAGAGATATTTTAAGACCTGTGCAGTAGCCCCTTCTCTATCTGGCCCCCAGCCCCCAGAGTCACCCAGTGGCCAAAGAGCAAGATGTATTGTCCCTGGCCATGTTTGCTCATCCACGTGTCAGTAGTAATAAGTACCTTGTCACACACCGAGTTTCTCAAGGAATGGGTGATTTTGTCTGCACATGCTGGTGTAATGCAGGCAACAAGTTGTGTTGCTAGGTATCTGAGACTGATCTAAACCAGCAGGCATGTCCACTTACGTAACAGCTTAGGGGCTGTCACTTGGCACATTTATAGCAGGTAAACAAGTGAAAGTCCTGTGGTCACACATCTGTCGTACAACATTTGCAATGGTGACAGAGGGGTAAAAAGGAGATGTGGTTGATGTAGCAGATAGTGTTTAGTAAGGACCAGCAGGCACAGATTTAGCACAGTAATTTTCCAAGAGTAACGCATGTTGCTGGGCTATATGGCGGTTCATGCATGTAGTAGTCAAATTGTTTGTTTTTTTCCTTTACTGAATTTTTTTTAAAGTTTGCAAATAACATGAGTTTGGTCATCTTTTTGGTGTGAAAAAAGACCCAGGCTAGACAACCCTAGCTACCTCAGACGACTGCAGACCCGTGAATGCTACTGTATAGTGTCAGAGTTGTGACTGAGGATGCAGTGCTTGTCATCCTTGCAGCCCTCAGTCTATGTGCAAGACAATGCAACCTAACCTCTTGCTTTTTCTCCACCTCCTCTGCTGAACTACTCAGCTGCATCCTCTGGGTTGATTCCAAATGGAGTCTTGAACCTCATCATCATCCTCTCTTTTGTCCCACTCCTCGCCACAAGAGCCACTCTCATCCTCTTCCTGCCCTGAATGCACAGCACAGTGTTGGTTCTCATCAGTTATCTGAGTCTCATCATGATTATCACCTCCACCCCCACATCTGGTGACGAGAGTTTTGATCATGCTGAGATTCTACTTCTTCCATACCCGGATCCAACTGCAAAACATTCTGTCCATCGGTGCAGATGCTTTTCTCCTCTGGAGTATGTGAATCTTTGAAGCAGACCTCTGATGCCAATGGAATAGAATGTGTGAACATCTCTGCAGAATCGCCCTTCTGTATTTCTACACAATCAGTTGTGTGTTGGAGAGTTGTGATATGGGGTTACTCATGGTTAATTGGGTCAGCAATTAATTGGGACTGTACTGTTTCTGATGTTGAGGTATAGGAATAGGAGGACAAGTCACTGAATGTAGCGCTTGCCATGAACTGTAGCAAAAGCCGGACCTCATCCACAACTTGCATTGCTCTGTTGCTGGCAAAGAGACTGGAGTAGGCTGTCCAGTAACAGAAGTTGTCATTTCCCTTGGGATACAAAGAGCGAGTGTTTTTTTCAGTACAGCTTTCAGTAACATTAGCAATAGCAACTATACCACATACACCTTGAGCACCAAGCCTACTCCCCTTTCTAATAGCCTTTTTCCCTTCCCCCTTTCTACCAGGACTTTGGGATTTCCCATATTATAAACACATTTTATGTACATAGATTTGGAACGCACTTGTTTGACACCAAACACAGCCTTTTTAGTGCAAAAGGGAGGTTTGGCAATCACTTGTTAAGGGTCAAACACAGCCTTTTTGTGGAAACTGAAGGATTTGCCTATCACTGGTTTGAGGCAAAATATTTTTAAAAGTAAACTGAAGGATTTGGCAGTAACTGGTTAGGGGCCAAACATAGCCTTTTTATGGGAAACTGAAATATTTTGCAATCACTGGTGAGAGGCAAAAAATGCCTTTATAGTTCAAGCTGAAGAATTTGACAATCACTAGCTAGAGGCCAAACATAGATTTTTTTAAGGGAAACACTAAGGGCGGCTTTACACACACCAACTTCTGTGACCAACTTCTGAACAGATCTCTGGTTGCAGTAAAATCATGGACACCTTGTTCCATTTGTACACAGCCACAAAATCTAACAATGTGTTCATGATTTCACTGCAACCAGAGATCTGTTCAGAAGTTGGTCACAGAAGTTGGTGTGTGTAAAGCGGCCCTAAGATTTGCCAATCATTTGCTGTATGCAACAAACACAACTTTGGCAATACATATACATTTAGTAATCACACTTGTTGTCAGCATAAAATCCCTATTTCCGGATGGACCCTCTGGACCTCCTATTCTGTCTTAAAAGCGATCGAGTAGTTAGCTATCTATTTGTGTGACATGGATGGTGCAGCTACAACAGCAAATAACCGCTTCTTATATCCCAAGGGACACGTGACTTTGGCAACCAATAAAACAAGCCAGTCAATGACACAAGCCCTTGTGTGTTAAACTTGTAGATGTTTTATGCACCCTCATCGGCTGCCGACCAGGAACATCCACACGGGAAATTTTTTTTTGTCTAATGCTACCCTGACCTCTCCCCACCCCTTCTCCTCATCAAACACATCCCGCCAACTATCTTACACTGTCAAAAAGTAGTGTAAAAGCATAACTTAAACGTAGTAATGTTTTTTTTATCCAGTTAACGAACAAAACCGCATTCGCCAATTTTTTTGTTAAATTGCTGGTGTTTCTGATTATGAACAAAATCTGCAGTTTGTGTCTATTTGAATTTGGCAAACCTTTTCAGGGAAGATTTGCTCATCTCTAGTCACAGCAAATATTAATTTAATTAAAATTTAAATTTAGTTTTTTTAATTTAGCTTATTGTTATTTGATGAAACTAAACTATTTGTACTCCTATATTTTAGAGGATTTTTACTTTGCAACATTTTGTTCAATAGCTGCCTTAAAGGGAACCTGTCAGGGGGTTTATGCCCCTCCCAGCTATCACTGTCTGTCCATGCAGCTTCATAATAGCAGTCTGACCATCCCTGTCTGAGCTCATAGTGTAATGGTAAAGGTAAAAAAAAAACATCTATACATTTACATTATCTTATGTAAATGAGGCACAGTTTACATCTTGGAGGACGTAGACTGTTTGGCAGGTTAATAGTTAACATTTCTGCCGAATGTCAGAACATGCTGTGAGACCTGATGTGATGTCACAACCATGTGAGTACAATAGGCGGAACTAAGTCCCCATAGCACAATATGAGTTTGCTCACTTAGCTTCTCCCACTATGGTTACATGATCGTTATATCACACAGGTCCTTTAGACAGACAACTTAATAGTGAGATAACTATTAACCTGCTAGACAGTCTACCTCCTCCAAGGTGTAGCCTGATTACATAAGAAAATGTTAGGCTAGGGTCACACGTGTTGTTTTTTTAAAATCTTGATCTGGTTTTGAGCTTTTAAAAAGCTCAAAACCACATCAGGAAATGCTCCTCATAGGAGCCCATTATTAAAACCGGATTGCATTACATGCAATCCGGTTACTGGCTCCGGCTCTGCAGCCTGCGTGAAAAATCATGCAGGCTGCAGTTTTCGGAGCGGTTCTAACATTTGCAATGCGGTAACCGCATTGCTCAGGATGTGTAATCCTGAGTAATCCGGTTACCGTATACTACCGTCGGGATAAGCAAAGTGTTCAACCTGTCAAAAATAATTAAATATTAATAATAATTGTGGGCAACATGTCTCTAGGGGGTGCCTACCCCCCCTAGAGACATGATGGCCACTCAGGACAGCATGTTATGTGTTAATAAGTGATGTACAGTAAGCCGGCTTCTTTGCATTACACTGTGAGCTCAGACAGGGATGATTAGAATAATGCCATGAAGCTGCAGGGACAGACAGCGATAGCTGGGAGGGCATAATTGAGCTGACAGGTTCCCTTTAAACTTTGCACATTTGTGTTGGTCCAAGAAGATAATTTCTGCTTTGCTAGGTGTGGATGGGGACTCATTGTGTTAACAATGCTTCACCTCAAGTGCATAAAACAGGATAAATAAGTATATACATCATTTCTAATATTAGCAGTCTATTGTTTTTATTCCTTTCCAAATCTGTTGCAAGCGTGTCTTAAGCTGAACCAAGTTTTGTTTCCATTAGTATAAAAACAGGAACGTTAAAGGCTTTCTGAAAATAATTGAAGACAAATCCTTGATCTTCTACATGGAGCATTTATATCTATCAATATTTTAACAGAGCATAGTAGAAGTGCTAAAAAGGTTTTTACAAGAGAAGTGAGCTATGAAAATCAGCTGAGGCTTGTAAATGAAGTGTGAAGACAGAAAAGCAGCATATCAATAACTGGAATCATTTCCTTTTCCTCCAACATATCAGAGCAATCATTAAAATATGTTACTGTTAAAAATGTGTAGTAAAAATGATTAGAAATGATCATGATAAATAAAAGCAAACATAGGAAGCCTAAAATAAAGACAACCATAACGCAAAAGCAGGGCCTTGAATGAAGCTAGCTACCTTTTTGGTGATTTTATTTTACATTTGGGAACTGTATAATGACCAATTTTATCAGTTATATTCAGTATGTCCCATGTATCTGAATTTCTCTGAATTACTTGCTTCGTTTATGAAAATGATTTGGGTAACAATGTGGGAAAGCAACATTGAACAGTTCAAATTATCATTAAGTGCTCTCCTGGCACCTACAGGAAGGTGCAGGAATAATTTTATGGATTCTGTGAATAAATAGAACAAAAATCAAAATCGCACCTGTATCCTGATGATTTTCACCTATGTTCGTCTCTGGTTATTAAAGGGAATATGTCATGAATTTCAATTGTTTCAATAATTAGATGGGTTTGTCTTTTTTTAACGTATTCAAGGGTGCATTTAAAAAAAAAAAATGCCTCTCCACTTTTTGATGCAGTTTTGCTTTAATCAAAACTAGGCATACATTCCAGTAAATATGAAGTATAAAGTAAGGTATCATTTGCTTTTACTTCTCCCTCTAGGTCCACTAATGGCTTTAGCTCAAAATTCTGCATTAAAATATTCAGTTGTGTTTGTTAAAATAATGTTGTGAGTAAAAGCCATCCTAATATGCACCAGTAAGGAATTGAGTAAAACTCACTTTTCCACAGACAAACAAGTGTCAGTCTAATTTACTTCTTTGTTTACTTTTGTTATCTAGACCTTGATCAGTTATATAAAAGAAAAAAAGTCATGTCGCTAACATTGCAAATCACTAGTGATGAGCTTGAGTGCTCACCACGTCTTGATACTCAAACGAGCTTCAAGGTGCTTGTTAGTCTATTGAGTATCATGGGTGCTCAAGTGCAATGCTCAACTCTTTAACCCACTTGTTTTGTGGCTGTTAGTCAGCCCATCAACAAGTGGGGTTTGATTGGACTTCACAGTAATGCTGTAGCCATGTTGGCTGCTAAAATTACTGTGATTGACTGGCCATGTTGCATCATCATGTCTTATATAGGACCCGGGGCAGTATAGTTCATCATACTGCAGTTAAGGGAGAGTTGATCTTTTGAGGAAGAGGTTAAATTAGAGCACACATACAGGCAGAGTTTGTCTTACAGTCCTTCTTTAGGTATACTGCTGCTGTAAGAGGGTCAGGGTAATTTTCTCCCTTTGAAATTGTGTGTTAATGTATATTATGCATCTTTGTGGGTAGAAGTCACATGTCTTGTGCAAGTTAATCTAGTGGAATAGAGGCATATTGGCAGGATTTATTGCCTTCCAGTCCTTCTATAATGTATACTTCTGCTGTAACCTAAAAATAAAAGACAATCAGAGTGAGGAGCGGCACTCACCGGGTTGCAAGCATATGGATAATTTATTCAGTCCATATCTAGGTTACACAAAACAAAAGACATTTTTTCAGTGTTACATACTATCCTTTATTCCAGTAAATCTGCTGTTATCTGCACTGAGTGTAGGGATAGCTGTTGCTTATTATAAACAATTATTTCACTTTGATGGACAGTTTCTTACCCTCCCTAGTTAATTTGTACATGTCCATGAGAGAACATTTTAATATACATGCCCTGAAAATGTATTTTTTTCTATATATAGAATGGTATGTTAGGTATATAGATGATATAATCATGAACTGGCATACAGCAAATTAATCATCTCTAACAACGTTGTCTACATTTGAGGATTTTATATGTAAATAATAATCACCCCAATCTCAGTTTTACTATGGAGATGCATAATCAAGAAGCAAGATTTAGATGTATGGTTTCATGGTGATTCAAACGATGGTAATATTCATACCACCCTGCACAGAAAGTTTACCTGTGGTGATGCCACATTACATTTAATAATTTATTAATGAAATTAATTACATTTAATAACCTAATACTCGAGTTGCTCCGCTTTGCCCTAACTCACAATTTCTTTATTTTTAAAGACAAATTTTATTTACAGGGGTGGGGCACTGCAATGGGCACGGCCTGCGCACCTTCGTACGCCAACCTCTTCCTAGGTTATTGGGAGAGGTGGCTTTTTGGCGGCGAGGGCGCAGCGGACTGCACCCATGGGCAGTGCTGGTACCGCTACATTGATGATTTACTGTTTTTGTGGCAGGGCACCATGGAGCAGCCGACTATTTTATGGGCAGACTGGACATTAACCCTTTTAACATTAAATTAACCTACAAGTTCGCTACAAGTAAGGTGGAGGTTTTGGATATCTCTATCTCAGTGGGGTCTGATCGTATGATTGTGACAGACGTATTTCGGAAACCCACATCCGTTAATGCCCTGCTATATGCTAAGTCTGCCCATAATGTCTCAACGATTCGCGCTGTCCCTATCAGTCAATTCTTTCGTATTAAACGCATATGCTCCTCTGATGAAATATTTGAGGAGCAAGCAAGAGACCTGGCATCACGGTTCCGGGAGAGAGGCTACAGCAATCGAAGTACCAAAAAAGCGTATCTCAGGGCAAAACACACCCCAAGGGCTGAACTTCTCCACGTGGGCCGGGCAGTCAGGGGAGGAAAAATTCAGATAATTTAGTCCATTATATTACCACATTTAACCAGGAGTGGGGAACAATGCGGTCAATCCTGCAACGTCATTGGCCGGTTCTGCAATCTGACCCTTACTTGAAGGACTCACTGTCTGAATTTCTACTTATGACTTCACGCAGGGCACTAAACCTGCGCAATGTACTTGTTAGGAGCCATTATGTTCCCTTTATCCCACCCTTGTTTGGGTCTGGTCGACCCTTGAGGGGTTGTTTTCAGTGTGGGCACTGTCTGGCCTGCAGCAATGTCGTTCGCTCAACCTCATGTACGTCATCTGACGGTACCAAAACGTATACAATTCAGGCATATGTCAACTGCAGCACCTGGTACGTGGTATATCATGCCACATGCGGGTTGATATATATTGGCTTAAACATCAAGGGAATTACGTAGACGGGTGAGGGAACATGTGAATGGCATTGCTACAGCCCAGACGGCAAAGGACCCCTCGACTTTAAAAACACTACCCCATCACTTTTGGACACACCATGGGTGTGACCCAGTCTCCCTGAAAGTCAGGGGGATTGACGTCATTCATGTTGGTGCCCACGATGGTGATGTTAAGAGGGTACTCGCCCAACATGAAACGAGATGGATAACAACCCTTGGTACTATGGTTCCCAAGGGTCTTAATGAAACCCTGAGTTTCGCTCTGTTTTTGTGATAGCCGCCCCTTTATTTCTCTGTTACGTGCACCCACTTGGTATATCATTGATTCAAATGTTTATTCTCTTTTTATAGCATTTGTGGACCATCCTCACACCCAGGCCTTATGGTTGTTGCTGCACCTCATCACTGGTCCAGACATCATCTACAGCACTTTGGAAGACCCTGTGCACTATTTGGCATTACCATGAAAAGGACCTGGCTATGCGCTTGTATTATGTTAATGATGTATGATTTATTTGATTGTAACTATTATTATTCGCAACTAGGTATCCTTTCAGTGCCTTATCTATTCCATGGATGCGCTTATTGCATCCTTTGTATTTGCTGCTGGACCCTGTGAGTATTCTTATCCACTTCACAAACCACACAGACACCCCCCCACAGGGACACACACACATACACACCCTATAGGGACACATGCAATCACCCCACAGGGACACACACACCACAGGGACAAACACACATACACACCCCACAAGGACACAGAGACACACACACCCCACAGGAACACACAGACCCCATAGGGATGGACGCACACCACAGAGACAGCCCTCCCCCCACAAGGACACACACCACAGGGACACCCTCCCCCAAAAGAACACACACCACAGGGACACACGCACACCACTGGGATACACACAAACCCAGGGACACACACACCCCACACATACAGACACAGATGTGCACAAATCGCCTCACACAACTCGCCTCATACGTCTGGTATCTTTAATTTCCAAAAATAAACATCTGATTAAAAACAGCCAATGTGCAACACATGTGACATATAGGGAATTAAGGCAGATGTCAGCACATGAGCTGTCTTTTATGTGTATGTGTGAGGTAATATATACTGCCCGGCAGGGGGGAGGGTTTACTGTTGGATTATATACAAGTGATTTTGCAGGAAAAACTTTTTCTTAAAGAGGACCTGTCACCAAACCAGGCATGGTGATCTAATTACAGCACTGGATGCAGCATGTCTGCAGCATGCAGACAAGGGGTCCCCCAGCATTTTAGCAGCCCTGTACCCCGAGATAATACACTTAGAAAACTTACATGCTCCAGCCATTAAGGAGGTGGCTAGGGGCTGCAGCCAAGGGCAGATTCACACCCCCTGCATGTGTAATCTGCCCACCGCTGCCAATCATTCTCTCCCTCTTCAGCAGCATTTAAACAGAGTTTTTTTTTTTTTCAAAACTTGCCGTTGGCTCCACCCCTCAGGGGGCGGGGCTAAACGGACTTTCTGAGAGAGAGAGAGAGAAAAAAAAACTCTGTTTAAATGCTGCTGAAGAGGGAGAGAATGATTGGCAGCGATGGGCAGATTACACATGCAGGGGCAACAATTAAAAGTATCCATTCCTATCCTGAATTCAGGCAACAGTGGTTTGACAGTATGTAGCCCTGGAAATAATTTTTTTTCGGTTGCAGAAGCAGTATACCTATAGAAGGACTATAAGGTGATAAACCCTGCCCATAAGCCTTTAATCTAAAACCTCCACCATCAACTATACCTACACTGAATGCAGGTAGAAGCTATTTTACATGTACTCAGTGTAGGGATAGCTGTTGGAGGAGGGATAGCTTTGGATTAGAGGCAGGGTTTATTGTTTAAGTCCTTCTATAGCTATACTGCTAGTGCAACCTAAAAACAAAAGTAATTTTTGTGGCTAAATACTGTCATTTTTCTAGTAAAACCAATGGTAACTTTATTCAGTTTAGGGATAACTGGAGGAGGAAGGATCGTTTTGGATTAGAGGCATATAGGAATTGCTTATTGCCTTTAAGTTCTTCTACAGGTATACCGCTACTGCAACCTAATAAAAAAGTATTTTTCAAAGCTGTACTGTTCTTCAAGTAACACCACTGATTCCTGCATTTAGTGTAAGAATAGGTGGTGGAGGATGGATAGTTTTGGATTAGAAGCACATAGGCAGTTTTTATGGTTCTGCTCCACTGTCATGGCCTGACAAAAAACATACAAAACTGAAGATAAAATGGGTTTTACAAGAAAAAATGTTTGGAACCATTTTTTCCCTTATAATGACTTGTATATGAGGCAAAATTAAAAGCAAACAAAAACCCACCTCCTCCACCCCTTAATAGCCTCGCAATCTCTCACTGTATTCCCCCTCGCCTATGTAATACAGAATGACCATACATGTGAGCAGTGCCATAAGCAGAGTCTGGGGGGCCCCGGTGCAAAATTTAGACCTGCCCCCCCCCCTCGCACGCACACGGGTTGGTCAGATAAATGGGCCTCATGTAATGTTCTAAATCCTCTAAAGACTCACAAATTAACCCCTCTCCCCTTCATTATGCATTAACTAGCTGTAGTACCCGGCTATGCCCGGGTTAATAAATAACTGATGTTAGCTATAACAAAATAGAATTTGAATATGTCATATTAATGACCTGTAAGAAAATAGAAACTGAGCTGTGATTGGTTGCTATAGGCAGCCTAATAAATCTCCAGCCAATAGTAAACCCTCCCCTGGCCGGGCAGTATATGTTACCTAACACATACACATAATAGACAGCTCATGTGACTGACATCTGCCTTAATTCCCTATATGGCACATGTGTTGCACATTGGCTGTTATTAATCAGATGTTTATGTTAGGAAATGAAAGATAGCACACGTATGAGGCGAGTTGTGTGAGGTGATTTGTGCACATCTGTGTCTGTCTGTGTGGTGTGTGTGTCCCTGGGGTGTGTGTATGTGTGTGTCCCTGTGAGGTGAGTGCATGTGTCCCTAAAGGGTGTGTATGTGTGTCCCTGTGGGGGGGGTCTGTGTGGAGTGTGTCTCTGTTGTGTGTGTCTCTTTGTGGTGTGTGTGTGTCCCTGTGGGGTGAGTGCATGTGTCCCTATAGGGTGTGTATGTGTGTGTCCCTGTGGGGTGTCTGTGTGGTGTGTGTGTATCTGTGTTGTGTGTGTCTCTTTGTGGTGTGTGTATGTCCCTGTGGGGTGAGTGCATGTGTCCCTATAGGGTGTGTATGTGTGTGTGTCCCTGTGGGGGGGGTCTGTGTGATGTGTGTCTCTGTTGTGTGTGTCTCTTTGTGGTGTGTGTGTGTGTCCCTGTGGGGTGAGTGCATGTGTCCCTATAGGGTGTGTATGTGTGTGTGTCCCTGTGGGAGGGGTCTGTGTGGTGTGTGTGTGTCTCTTTGTGGTGTGTGGGGTGAGTGCATGTGTCCCTATAGGGTGGCTATTGTGTGTGTGTCCTTGTGGGGGGGTCTGTGTGGTGTGTGTGTCTGTGTTGTGTGTGTCTCTTTGTGGTGTGTGTGTGTGTCCCTGTGGGGTGAGTGCATGTGTCGCTATAGGGTGTGTGTGTGTCCTTGGGGGTGTGTGTGTGTCTCTGTGTTGTGTGTGTCTCTTTGTGGTGTGTATGTGTTTGTTCGGGTGCGTGGTGAGTATCCAATGTTGGGGCTGCACCTTAGTGACTATACACTTGCTATTACGCTTTGTGTGTGTGTGTGTATACATGTCCCCGTGCGTGGTGAATATCTCATGTTGGGGCCCCACCTTAGTGACTATATGCTGGTATGTGCTGTTAGTCTTTGGCGCTATCATTAAGCCCCTCTCATTCACAACTGTCAACTGGTAACTGACACTTTTTCTCCATTATGTAGATAGGGGCAAAATTGTTTGGTGAATTGGAATGTGCGGGATTAAAACTTTGCCTCACAACATAGCCTATGACGCTCCCGGGGTCCAGACGTATGACTGTGCAAAATTTTGTGGCTATAGCTGACAGCTGTCGATTTTCCTCCAACACTTTTATATTCACTTTTTCCCCATTATGTAGATAGGGGCAAAATTGTTTGGTGAACTGGAACGCGCAGGGTTAAAATTTCGCCTAACAACATAGCCTATGACGCTCTCGGGGTCCCGATGTGTGACTGTACAAAATTTTGTGGCTATAGCTGACAGCTGTCGCTTTTCCTCCAACACTTTTCCATTCACTTTTTCCCCATTATGTAGATAGGGGCAAAATTGTTTGGTGAACTGGAACACGCAGGGTTAAAGGGGACCAACCACCTCGGATGACCCTCATACACTGTTAATATGTGCCCCTGCAGCCTAGTAAACCATTTGCAGCACTGCTTTTGTGTGAAAAGTGGCTGCAGTAGAAGTGAGATAATGATTTTATACACTTACATGCCTGCGTACTTGAGGGCGTCTCCCTGTGTGTGCTGACACTTGTGGGCTGTGCTCATCATGTCTGCTCTCCCCTCCCTTATGCACGCCCCCTCTCAGCCTGCTATAGTGATGTGAGGCTGATTGCGTCATAAAGGGGGTGGGGCTACCGGGATGCCGCGATTTAGCCCCGCCCCTTTATGACGCAATCAGCCTCACATCACTATAGCAGGCTGAGAGGGGGCGTGCATAAGGGAGGGGGAGAGCAGACATGATGAGCACAGCCCACAAGTGCCACCACACACAGGGAGACGCCCTCAAGTACGCAGGCATGTAAGTGTATAAAATCATTATCTCACTTCTACTGCAGCCACTTTTCACACAAAAACAGTGCTGCTAATGGTTTACTAGGCTGCAGGGGCACATATTAACAGTGTATGAGGGTCATCCGAGGTGGTTGGTTCCCTTTAAAATTTTGCCTCACAACATAGCCTATGACGCTCTCGGGGTCCTGATGCGTGACTGTGCAAAATTTTGTGGCTGTAGTTGCGACGGTGTAGATGCCAATCCCGGATATACATACATAAACACATACACACGCACACACACGCACACATTCAGCTTTATATATTAGATGTCCCTCATCATGTTATATATGGTCCTCCTCCTGGAATATGGCCCTTATTGTGGTATATATGTCCCCCATCCTAGTTTATATGGTCCTTCTCCTCTCGCCACCATAGTCATCCAATTATTATAATGCATCCCCATATTTCTCCATATATTACAATGTACCCCCATAGTCCTCTATGTATTATAATGCATTCCATAGTCCTCCATTCATAAGGGAGTCCCGATAGTCATACAATTATTATAATAAACCCCCATTATCCTCCATATAATATAATGTAGCCTCACATCCCTCCATATATCATAATGCAGTCCCATATCCTCTCCATATAGTATAATGCAGCCTCATAGCCTCTCCATATAGTATAATACAGCCTCATATCCTCTCTATATTGTATAATACAGCCTCAAAGCCCTCCTTATAGTATAATGCAGCCTCATAGCCTCTCCATATAGTATAATAGAGCCTCATAGCCTCTCCATATATTATAGTCTCATAGCCTCTCCATATAGTATAATACAGTCTCATAGCCTCTCCATATAGTATAATACAGCCTCATAGCCTCTCCATATAGTATACTACAGCTTCATAGCCTCTCCAAATAGTATAATACAGCCTTATAGCCTCTCCATATAGCGTAATGCAGCCTCATAGCCTCTCCATATAGTATAATACAGCCTCATAGCCTCTCCATATAGTAAAATATAGCCTCATAGCCTCTCCATATAGTATAATACAGCCTCATAGCCTCTCCATATAGCATAATGCAGCCTCATATCTCTCCATATTGTGCAGTATTATATATGCAGCCTCATATCTCTCCATATAGTGCGGTATTATACTGTATATGCAGCCTTATATCTTTCCATACAGTACAGCCTTATAGCTTTCCATATAGTGCAGCCTTATATCTTTCCATAGAGTGCAGTATTATATATGTAGCTTCAAATCTCTGCATATAGTGCAGTATTATGTGCAGTGTCATATCTCTCCATATAGTGCAGTATTATATATGCAGCCTCATATATCAAACACCCCCCCCATAATCCTCTGGCCATAGTGCACTCACTTAGTTAAAAAAAACATCTGTACTTACCTGTCCTGGTTCCCTCGCTGCTCCAGCGGTTTCTTGAAGATTTAAGACGGAGGTGCCTACTGTATGTGGTCCCCAGTGGAACGCAGGCACGGAAGCCGGCAGGTCAGAGGACAGGAAGGGAGGGGCGGGAGCAGCAGCAGGAAGTAGGAGGCTCCCCTCCTCTCCCAGACACACGGGCCTTCATCCATGTAAAACAGGAGCTGCGATCAGCGGACGCAGAGGGCGGCTGAAGGCCCAGGCCCCTTACAGGTCCAGACCATGTCGCAGCCACGACTGGACCATAATCGTTACGCCACTGCATGTGTGGTTTTTCCAGATCTTTTTTTATCCCTTATTTCTGATGTTGGTTGTACACTGTGTACAGATTTATTAGGCAAGTTGTATTGTAGAAGATTATTTTTATTATTGATCTACAACTATGTTCTCAATCAGCCCAAAAGACTCAAATATCAAAGCTTAATATTTTTGGAAGTTGGAGTGTTTTTTTTTTTAGATTTGGCTATCTTAGGAGGATATCTGTTTGTGCAGGTAACTATTACTGTGCATAATTATTAGGCAACTTAATAAAAACCAAATATATTTCCATCTCACTTGTTTATTTTCACCAGGTAAACCAATATAACTGCACAAAATTTATAAATAAACATTTCTGACATGCAAAAACAAAACCCCAAAAAATTAGAGACCAATATAGCCATATTTCTTTATGATGACACTCAACAGCCTCCCATCCATAGATTATGTCAGTTGTTTGATCTGTTTACGATCAGCATTGCGTGCAGCAGCCACCACAGCCTCCCAGACACTGTTCCGAGAGGTGTACTGTTTTTCCCTCCCTGTAGATCTCACATTTTAGGAGGGACCACAGGTTCTCTATGGGGTTCAGATCAGGTGAACTAGGGGGCCATGTCATTATTTTTTTTCTCTTAGACCTTTACTGGCCAGCCACTGCTTGAGAGTAGTTGGATGCATGTGATGGAGCATTGTCCTGCATGAAAATCATGTTTTTCTTGAACGATACTGACTTCTTCCTGTACCACTGTTGAAGAAGTTGTCTTCCAGAAACAGGCAGTAGGTCTGGGAGTTGAGCTTCACTCCATCCTCAACCTGAAAAGGTCCCACAAGTTCATCTTTGATGATACCAGCCCATACCATTACCCCACCTCCACCTTGCTGGCGTCTGAGTCGAAGTGGAGCTCTCTGCCCTTTACTGATCCACCCCTGGCCATCCATTTGGCCCATCAAGAGTCACCCTAATTTCATCAATCCATAGAACCTTTGGAAAATAATTTTTATGATATTTCTTGGCCCAGTCTTGACATTTTATCTTATGTTTCTTGTTCAAAGGTGGTCGTTTTTCAGTCTTTCTTACTTTGGCCATCTCCCTGAGTATGGCACACCTTGTGCTTTTTGATACTCCGGTAACTATGCAGCTCTGAAATATTGCAAAACTGGTTGCAAATGGCATTTTGGCAGCTTTACGCTTGATTTTCCTAAATTCATGGGCACTTATTGTGCCCCTTTTTTGCCCAAATGCTTCTTGCCACCTTGTTGGCTATTTGCCATGAAATGCTTGATTGTTCGGTGATCACGCTTCAAAGTTTGGCAATTTCAAGACTGCTGCATCCCTCTGCAAGACATCTCTCAATTTTGGACTTTTCAGAGCTCGTCAAATCTCTCTTCTGACCCATTTTGCCAAAGGAAAGGAAGTTACCTAATAATTAAGCAAAACTTATATAGGGTGTTGATATCATTACACCACACCCCTCCTCATTACAGAGATGCACATCACTTGATTTACTTAATTGGTAGTTGGCTCTCAAGCCTATACAGTTTGGAGTAGGACAACATGCATAAAAAGTGAACAGGTAAAGGAAAGTCAGGGCATATTGGGGAGCAACACCGATTAATGAAGAATTATTACAAAAGGGAATATTTTAATTTTTAGAAAATAACAACTTTATTCGCTACACACACAAAATTTAAAAACATTTAAAAGGCATAAGGCCCCCAGGCATAAGACAAGCAGAATATTATCAAACACTGACAAATGGAAAATCAAAAACGTAGAATAGATGAGCAGACATTCATGACAGCAACAGAATGTACCATAGAGATAATCAATGGGATATAACAATAGGCAGGAGCTAGCCAATAGAGATCAGAACATGGAAATTGGATATCATATTAGACCGTATGTAAACACTTGTTCAGTGACGGTGAAAATCCCACATACAATAATAATACTAAAGTACATTGAGCAATAGTGAATAGAAATCCTATTTCTTGGATGGTGGGAGCTTACAGTTCTCTATCCGTCTCCAGATTTTTCTACCAAGATCAGTAAATAGCATCGCTATATCGATGATATAGTTTTCATTTAGAGTGCTACTGAGGCTGAGTTTGTTTCCTTCCTTGATGGTCTTAATAACAACGATCTAAACATTTATTTAACATACCACATCTCGGTTAAGTCAGCTACATTTTTGGACTTAGAAATTACTCAGGATGGATGGTAAACTATGTACTAACTTATATCGCAAACCTACAGTGACTAATTAGCTTCTTGCTTTTTCTAGTTTTCATCCCCATCATTTGAGGCAGGAGATTCCTGTGGGACAGTTTCTTCATACTTGGTGCAATTGCTCCATGGAAACTTCATTCAGGACACGGGCTGCTGATCTATCTGAGAGATTTATCAAACGTGGCTATCCGAGACATACCATCTCACGAGCTTACAGCTGAGCAAGAAAGACTAACCGGGATAATCTGCTACAACCAGTCCGAAGACCTTGTGACCCGAGATTACAGGTGATTACAGACTACAACAATCAGTGGCAGGAGGTGGGTGCATTGTTGTTCAAACACTGGAATATTCTTAGATCAGATCTGAGATTGAGGAATCTTATTGAAGAACGTCCCCTCCTAACAGCCAGATGCACACCGAACCTCGGGGATAGACTCACTGTTAGCCATTACAAACGGCCAGAGATCACGTTGGGACGGGGAATTAGTCTTCAGGACTCATTCCCATGCGGGGCATGTAATGTATGCCAATACATGACACCCACTTATACAACTTTTATTTATCCCCAGGACAATAAGGATCATCGACTGAAGAACTATGTGAATTTTAAGACCGCTAACGTGATCTACGTGTAATCGGCTTTATGCAGGAGAGACTACAAAAGAACTTCGCAAGCGAATTCAGAAACATCTATCCACCATTAAACTTGCTCGTAGCGAAATGGAAAAAGGTAATAAATTGACTACAATCGCCTCCCATTTTTTGTCCACTCACCAGGGCAGCCCGAGGGAAGTACAGGTTATTGGTTATTGGTGTGGATCTAGTCAAATATAATATCAGGGGAGGTGACATTACGAAACAACTATTACGTATGGAAACCAGGTGGATTTATCAACTGAATGTATGTCTCCTACAGGTCTAAATGAGGACTTTCCTTTACTGGATTTCTGGGTTGCTCTATCCCCATTGGAATACATCAAATTGATATTCCGGATCTGAGGTGTCCCTGGATCATGTCTCCACTTATTGAAGATGGAACACGATTGATGTTCATGGGTCCTTTCTATGAAGAAGCTTTTCAACCGAGTGTTCACAGGGATCTGCTATACGCCTTCGGGCTATGTGCTCTGATATGGACTATGTGAACTTTTACGCCCCCCTGTATTTCTATATTACATCTGATTACACTGCAATAAGCGCTCCTTCCTGATTTCTTTAGAGGTGTTGCTTAGGGTCCATTAATTTATATTCATTATTGAACTGTATTGTATTATTTGTGCTTTTTTGGACCTTCTCAACACTTTTTCTGAGTATTTTATTGGATGTGCTGTTATCTATCATTCCACAGGTTCCGGATTATTTACTGGGTGGTTATAAAGATAGCATGGCTCAAAAGGACTATGATTGATTGTATACATGGATCTCCCTCTGACTTTGGATATCTTTGCTAGCATATCAGGCCAATGACCTTTTGATATCAAGTATTGAACAAATATTGGTGCTCTTTAACATTCATACCATGGTCTTTTGCTCATGTTATATGCATCTGCATATTAATTTCATATATGGGTTCTTCTAGGTCATAAGCTTGGTTGGTTATTTTGCACCATTATGCAGTAATGGCCATGTTGATTACTGACATATGATCAGATTGATTAGTCTTGTATTCCAATAAAATTTGTTGCGACAAAATGGGTATTAGGCATGAAAGGTTATGGTATACACAAATAATTTTCTGCATATTATATTTATTGATTTATTTATTTTATTTTTTTTCTTTTTGTCAAGTCAGTAAACGAATGAATACATTCAGGCGTCATTTACTATATGTGTTTTTTCTTTTCTTTATGGTGTTATTCATGCCCATATGTGGATGTTATCCTCCCACCATTATCCAGTTTCCTGTGTCTTATCTTCATCAACTGCTGTGATCAGTTTTGCAGCATTTATGGGTAATATACTTATGAGTATGGTAATCGACTGTGCATGTCCCGTTGGCACGTGCTTCTCCCACTATTGTTCATTTTGATCAATGATGGGGGTTTATTGGGACCAATAATTTAAAATGTATTACCTTAATGGTGGGGATCCATCATTGTATTGCACGCCTCAAACTTGATTTTTCTGATCGCATATATATGCATATCATTTTGTATATTGGCAGCTTTTCTGGACACATTTATTGATGGGTGTTTTGGTATGTGTCTCCATTATAGGGTATGCTATATATCCATATAGTGCTTGATCACATACACTCCCATACGGGGTGACTTTGTGGCTTTATAATAGGTATACTCTAGCATCTCATTAATATAAGGTTCTCTTGATCTATATTCAACCATGTATATCTATGTCATACCTGCCTTTGTTTGACTGAGCTGGCATCTATAAGAGGTTGTTTTTACCAATTATGCGAGTTCACTATATATACCATCCATCAATATCCCCTTGATGTGTCACATTCATTGGCTACGCCGATGGTGTCAGAGTTTCTTTGATACTCATGATCTTTGTAGTATTCTTTTGTTTCAGGTGTGAAAATTAGCCAATTTTGTGGTCTGATTATGATCACAATTTATGCAGCATAACTAATGGTACTATCACTTCAATATTTTGTGTGTCCGCTATGCATTGTAATCATCACCGTGGCTACGTTTACACGCATTATTCCGCCCTGGGCGGATTGTTTTATTTCTGTGTTTTTTTCCTTACTATATGACAATTCTGGTCCAATACCGGAAGTCGTCATCACTAACATTCACGTGACCATCAGGGCATCTCACATGACCGCATTTTGCTTGGTGGCTCAGAGCTTGCCCATTCCCAGGTATCCCTCCTCTGCTGCAAATTACAGGTACGCTTATAAAAACTTTCAACGCTGCATACCGCCTCACTTCCCTGACGAAGCCGCATGTGAGCGGCGTAACGCGTGGGGTCTGGGCTCGCCAGGCGTATTGACAGCACTATCACTGAACACAATTGCACAATTGATCTGGCAGTATCATACATCGTAACACATATGGTATATTGGGTGGTTCATATTGTGGGGCTTTGATGGTGTTCCTTATCATAGGAACCTCATTATAACATAATTTTTGATCATGGTTATTGGTTCTCTGGGTCACAAACACCATATGTTGATCATAAGTCTTGAACGAGGTGGTCTATAAGTTATGATATTGTTCTTTATTGGAGTCTGCTTTATTGTTTTGACCAGTCGATGAGTGTTACGATTCTTATCACTCCCATAGTCTGTTTGTCTGTATATATACTATTAGACCTACACTATTGCTCAATGTACGTTAGTATTATTATTGTATGTGGGATTTTCACCGTAACTGCACAAGTGTTCACATACGGTCTAATATATATATTTTATGATATCCAATTTCCATGTTCTAATCTCTGTTGACTAGCTCCTGCCTATTGTATATGCCCATTGATTATCTCTATGGTACATTCTGTTGCTGTCATGAACGTCAGTTCATCTATTGCACGTTTTTGATTTTCCATTTGTCAGTGCTTGATAATATTCTGCTTGTCTTATGCCTGGGGCCCTTATTTTTAATAGAGGAAAAAAAACTGACCACATTTTTTTTTCTGTATTAAAAATGTAACCTATTCGGTAAATTTCTGGGGCCCCTATGCCTTTTAAATGTTTTTCAACTTTGTGTGTGTAGCGAATAAAGTTGTTGTTTTCTAAAAATTCAAATATTCCCTTTTGTAATAATTCTTCATTAGTCGGTGTTGCTCCCAAATATGCCCTGACTTTCCTTTACCTGTTCATTGCTTAAATGTGGCATGGTGAGCACCCGTTATTCATTACATATGACATTGTAGTGCAGGCCCGGACTGGCCATAGGGCATACCGGGAGTTATCCCGGTGGGCTGAACGGGAATTGGGCCGTAGCGGCCGGTCCTTTACCTTTAAGAGGTCGCCGGCCCCTTTAAATCTTTCTGCGCCCGCCGGCCGGGCACAGCCAGGGAGCTGCACAGTAGCCGCCGAGGTGTTTCCGGCAGAGGAGCTTCTTTCCGGCCCTGTTCCTGCAGCCGCTTCTTGGAGGAGGAGTATGTCACCTCAACTCCTCAGCGGCTCCTGCTGCTGTATGCCTCCCAGACCCAGCCTGCTGTACAAGCTGCTAACCGGGGGCCCGGGGCCATGCAGTTCCTGCACTGTCAGCCCTCCTTCGTGTCCAGCTTCATCTCCTAAGTGGGCTCCTTCATCCTGGGAGGTAAGGGGGAGTATTTTGCCTCCGGGCCGGAGGTTACTGCACAGTGAGTAGATGTCTGCATTAAGTCTGGTGGCTGCGGTCTCCATCCACAGACGATTTATGGCAGTTGTTTTAACTTTCACTGCGAGCCCCCCACCTCCCCCTCCCCCCTCCCCCTCCTATCTGTGAAGTGTCAAACAACTGCCATCAGTCTCACAGGCAGAGCGACAGATCACTGATCAGAGTCCTGTCCTGGATGGATAACTGTGACCCAGGCAGCAGAACAACACTTTAAGACCATGTATCTCCCTCCCTCTCCATGTATATGTGTGTGTATGTACTGTATACTGTATGTGTGTACATACAACAGGTGTGTGTACTGTATGTTTGTGTACATACGGATGTGTGTGTGTATATATGGATATGTGTGAGTACATATGGATGTGTTATATACGGTATATATACATATAAGTGTACGGGGCCGGGACGACAGCTAGGCGACCCTAGGCGATCGCCCAGGGCGCCATCTTGTGCAGGGCGCATTCCCGCCTGCAGTCATCAGGTCAGGAGGACGCGCAGCGTGGGTGGTGGGTTACTGTCCCTGCGGCTGCGCCCCTCCGTCTCACCCAGTAGCGTAGCTGGCGGGGGGGCAGGGGTGGCGATTGCCCCGGGCCCCCCCCCCAGCATGAGGGGCACTCTGCCCGCCCCCTGGGCACTTTGCCCGCGTCGGCCGAAGAGAAGGGAGGACGGGGCTTTCTGTTCTGCAGCTCTGCCCGCCCCTCCTCTCCTCCTCCTTACAGCAGACGCATGGCGGCCGCAGTGAGTGTGCAAATGCACCCCCCCCGGTCCGCAGAACTCTCTGCTAGCACCCCCCCCCTAGCAGTCTGGAGGCCATGTGAGGGGACGGAGGCGAAGAGGACAGAGGCGCAGGGGGACGGAGGAGAAGACAACAGAGGCGCAGGGGGACGGAGGAGAAGAGGACAGAGGCGCAGGGGGATGGAGGAGAAGAGGACAGAGGCGCAGGGGGATGGAGGAGAAGAGGACAGAGGCGCAGGGGGATGGAGGAGAAGAGGACAGAGGCGCAGGGGGATGGAGGAGAAGAGGACAGAGGCGCAGGGGGACGGAGGAGAAGAGGACAGAGGCGCAGGGGGACGGAGGAGAAGAGGACAGAGGCGCAGGGGGATGGAGGAGAAGAGGACAGAGGCGCAGGGGGACGGAGGAGAAGAGGACAGAGGCGCAGGGGGAGGAAGGAGAAGAGGACAGAGGTGCAGGGGGAGACGAGGAGAAGAGGACAGAGGCGCAGGGGGACGGAGGAGAAAGGACAGGCAGGGCAGAAGAGGACAGAGGCGAGGGGGGAAGAGGAGAAGAGGACAGAAACCAGGGGGACGAAGAGAAGAGGACAGAGACAGAAGGACAGAACAGGGGGGCAGATGGGCACAGGACCAGATCCTGGCTGGATAGGGTGTAATCTCAGTATTGAATTCTGTATATACGACATGCACAGTACCATTTCCTGTCCTGTATACTGGGTGTAATCCTCAGTATCTGTATTATTCTGTATATATACACTGCACAGTACCATTCTCCTGTCCTGTATACTGGGTGTAATCCTCAGTATCTGTATTATTCTGTATATATACACTGCACAGTACCACTTCTCCTGTCCTGTATACTGGGTGTAATCCTCAGTATCTGTATTATTCTGTATATATACACTGCACAGTACCACTTCTCCTGTCCTGTATACTGGGTGTAATCCTCAGTATCTGTATTATTCTGTATATATACACTGCACAGTACCACTTTTCCTGACCTGTATACTGGAGTAATCCTCAGTGTCTGTATTATTCTGTATATATACACTGCACAGTACCACTTTCTCTGACTGTATACTGGGGTAATCCTCATGTCTGTATTATTCTGTATATATACACTGCACAGTACCACTTCTCCTGTCTGTATACTGGGTGTAATCCTCAGTATCTGTATTATTCTGTATATATACACTGCACAGACCACTTCTCCTGTCCTGTATACTGGGTGTAAGCCTCAGTATTCTGTATTATTCTGTATATACACTGCACAATACCACTTCTCTTGTACTGTATACTGGTGTAATCCTCAATATCTGTATATTCTGTATATATACACTGCACAGTACCAGTTTTCCTGTCCTGTATACTGGGATGTAATCCTCAGTATCTGTATTATTCTGTATATATACACTGCACAGTACCACTTCTCCTGTCCTGTATACTGGGTGTAATCCTCAGATCTGTATTATTCTGTATATATACACTGCACAGTACCACTTCTCTGTCTGTATACTGGGTGTAATCCTCAGGATCTGTATTATTCTGTATATATAAACTCCACAGTACCACTTCTCCTGTCCTGTATACTGGGTGTAATCCTCAGGTATCTGTATTATTCTGTATATATACACTCCACAGTACCACTTCTCCTGTCCTGTATACTGGGTGTAATCCTCAGATCTGTATTATTCTGTATGTATACACTGCACATACCACTTCTCTTGTACTGTATACTGGGTGTAATCCTCAATATCTGTATTATTCTGTATATATACACTGCACAGTACCATTTCTCCTGTCCTGTATACTGGGTGTAATCCTCAGTATCTGTATTATTCTGTATATATACACTGCACAGTAACCACTTCTCCTGTCCCTGTATACTGGGTGTAATCCTCAGGATACTGTATTATTCTGTATATATACACTGCACAGTACCACTTCTCCTGTCCTGTATACTGGGTGTAATCCTCAGTATCTGTATTATTCTGTATATATACACTGCACAGTGCCACTTCTCCTGTCCTGTATACTGGGTGTAATCCTCAGTATCTGTATTATTCTGTATATATACACTGCACAGTACCACTTCTCCAGTCCTGTATACTGGGTGTAATCCTCAGTATCTGTATTATTCTGTATATATACACTGCACAGTACCACTTCTCCTGTCCTGTATACTGGGTGTAATCCTCAGGATCTGTATTATTCTGTATATAAAGACTCCACAGTACCTCTTCTCCTGTCCTGTTCTCAGAGAGGTGGTATTGGACTTTGTGAATTTCAGCATTTAACTATTGTTTAAATTAATTATCCCCAATATGGAGTCATCACGTCTCTTCTATACAGGTGATGACTTTCCTTCGCTCTGGATTTAACCGCTGGGACCCCACAATCCCAGGAAACGTGGCTTTGAAGATCACCATGTAAATGGAGCTGTGGTTGATTATTCCCTCTGCTGCTCCATTCACATGTAGATTCTCAGATAACTTCTTTGAGAAAGTGGTGAGGGCCACGATAATGTAAAAGCAAAATTCACTGATCCGGGCTGATGGGTGATATAGTATGTGGGCTGGTGGGACTTGTCTTCCAGGGCTGCTTTTTGGTCCCAGTCCGGCCCTGTTGTAGTGCACCCACCCCCCTCTTAGCTTACATGTATAAAAAGTATCATGTGATCGAAATACTCATTTGCCTCATAATTCTGCACACAGTGTATTTCCCCCCAAAAAAACCCTGAGTAACAATATTGCAGTCATCTTAGTAAACATCCTTCTAGCATTCTATGCATACCACACATGAATATGGTATATCCATAATATATCCATAATTCAGGGGATACTGTGTTCCTACAAAACATTTTGCAATTTTACCCTCAGATGGAAATATGCTCCCCAATCATTGATATATCTATGAATTCTGCAAAAGTAAAATTATAATACATAAAACATAAAATATGATTTTACTTTGTCTCTGCTATGCAGCACAGACTGAGTGGCTGTAAAAGGTGAAATCATTGATGCTCCTGTGTTTGCCACCTTTGTGCTAGTGGAAGCACAGAACACATCTGATGGCCCAAATGGTTACCGTAAATCGATAACTAGCTGTTACTTAGTTTGTATACATTCCTTGTCTGTTCTGAATGCTCAATAATATGTTAAAAGTAGGGGTGAAGGAAGCTGTCAAATGCAATGGCCTTGAATCTATATTATTCATAACCACATTTAGAAAAATATACATGACTAGATGGTGGCCCGATTCTAACGTATCGGGTATTCTAGAATATAGCAATAGAGATTGCATGGGGAAGGCGTGAGTGCTGAATTGGGAGGAACTTTGAAGAAGGAGCTGCGGGGAAAGGATGGCGTGGCAGGGGGGAGGAGGGAGGACAGAGCAGCAGGGGGGAGGAGGATGGAGGACAGAGGAGGGAGCGGCGGGGTGTGGGAGGATGTAGCAGTACAGGCAGGGGGAGGATGAAGCACAGAGCAGCAGGGGGGAGGAGGACGGAGGATGGAGCGGTGTGGTGGGGGAGGATGGAGCAGCACAGACAGGGGGAGGATGGAGTGGCGGAGAGGAGGAGGACAAAGGAAGGAGGAGGAAGCGGTGGAGGAGGATGGAGCAGCACAGGCAGGTGGGGGACGAAGCACAGAGCGGTGGGGGAAAGACGACGGAGGACAAAGCGGCGGGGTGGGGGAGGATGGAGCAGCACAGGCAGGGAGAGAACGGAGTATGGAGTGGCAGAGGGGAGGAGGACAAAGGAAGGCGGAGGAAGTGGAGGGATGGGGAAGGATGCAGCGGCACAGGCAGGGGTGGCTGGAGCACAGAGCCGTGGGGGAGAGGAGGATGGAGGATGAAGTGGTGTGGTGGGGGAAGCCGGAGCAGCACAGGCAGGGGGAGGATGGAGTGGAAGGGGGAGGACAGAGCACAAAGCAGTGGGGGAGAGGAGGATGGAGGACAAAGCGGCAGGGTGGGGGAGGCCGGAGCAGCAGAGGCAGCGGGAGGACGGAGGATGGAGTGCAGAGGAGAGGAGGACAAAGGAAGGAGGAGGAAGCGGTGGAGGAGAATGTAACGGCACAGGCAGGGGGAGGACGCAGCACAGAGCGGTGGGAGGAGGAGGATGGAGGACAAAGTGGCAGGGTGAGGGAGGATGGAGCACTGTACGGCAGCTCAGTGGTTAGCAGATTATACAGGGGCTTAGTGGTTAGCAGAGTATACGGTGGCTCAGTGGTTAGCACTGCGCGGTGGCTCAGTGGTTAGCACTGCGCGGTGGCTCAGTGGTTAGCACTGCACGGTGGCTCAGTGGTTAGCACTGCACGGTGGCTCAGTGGTTAGCACTGCGCGGTGGCTCAGTGGTTAGCACTGCGCGGTGGCTCAGTGGTTAGCACTGCACGGTGGATCAGTGGTTAGAAGTGAGTGCGGTGGGCAGAGTGGTCAGCGCAGTGCAGTGGGCAGAGTGGTCAGCACAGTGCGGTGGGCAGAGTGGTCAGTGCAGTGTGGTAGGCAGAGTGGTCAGCGCAGTGCGGTGGGCAGAGTGGTCAGGGCAGTGCGGTGGGCAGAGTGGTCAGCGCAGTGCAGTGGGCAGTGGTCAGCGGTGGGCAGAGTGGTCAGCAGTGGGCAGAGTAATCAGCGCAGTGCGGTGGGCACAGTGGTCAGCGCAGTGTGGTGGGCAGAGTGGTCAGTGCAGTGTGGTGGGCAGAGTGGTCAGCGGTGGTCAGAGTGGTCAGCGGTAAGTAGAATGGTCAGCGCAGTATGGTGGGCAGAGTGGTCAGCGCAGTGCAGTGGGCAAAGTGGTCAGCGGTGGGCAGAGTGGTCAGCGGTGGGCAGAGTGGTCAGCGCAGTGCGGTGGGCAGAGTGGTCAGCGGTGGGCAGAGTGGTCAGTGCAGTGCGGTGGGCAGAGTGGTCAGCGCAGTGCAGTGGGCAGAGTGGTCAGCGGTGGGCCGAGTGGTCAGCGCAGTGCAGTGGTCAGAGTGGTCAGTGCAGTGCGGTGGGCAGAGTGGTCAGCGCAGTGCAGTGGGCAGAGTGGTCAGTGGTGGGCAGAGTGGTCAGCGGTGGGCAGAGTGGTCAGCGCAGTGCGGTGGGCAGAGTGGTCAGCGCAGTGAGCGGCGCAGAGTGGTCAGCGGTGGGCAGAGTGGTCAGCAGTGGGCAGAGTGGTCAGCGCAGTGCGGTGGGCACAGTGATCAGCGCAGTGTGGTGGGCAGAGTGGTCAGCGCAGTGCAGTGGGCAGAGTGGTTAGCGGTGGGTAGAGTGGTCAGCAGTGGGCAGAGTGGTCAGCGGTGGGCACACACACACACACTCATATATACACACACACACTCCGCTATACTTACCACCGGCCTTGCGTCTTCCCCGCCGCTGCCTGGATCCTCAGTTCACCGTTCGACCGACATGTCGCCACCCCCCGGAGGACTGGATCCAATATGGCGTCCAGGAACTCTCGCGAGACTTCTTGGAGGACATATCGGATCCAGTCCTCCAGGGGCGGCGACATGTCGGCCAAAAGGAGAACTGAGGATCCAGGCGGCAGCGAAGACGCAGGGCCGGTGGTAAGTATAGTGGTGTGTGTGTGTGTGTGTATGAGTGTGTGTGTGTGTGTATGAGTGTGTGTGTGCGGGCGGCCATATTAGAACACCAATAGTGGGTGTAGAGGCTACTTCAGCCAGGATGTGACGTAGCATACCGTTACATCCTGACGGAAGTAGCCTTAGGGTTTTATTATAATAGATAGTGAATTCATCTTTGGATTCATGCTGCCCAAACCACAGACAGCATGAATCAGAACCAGGGTCTGCAATTGCATGCATCTATGTTTTACCCCTTAAGGGCCCATGCACACGGTGCATATTGCATTGCGTATTTGGTGCACATTTGGGGCGGATCCACAGCAGATGCTCACTAAGTTTGCAGCAGCGTGTTTTTCCAGCCAAGTCTATGGGATTTCTGATGTCCTGTCCACATGGTGCATATTTTTTCACTGCTGCATATTTGACTGCGGAAAATCTGCAGCATGGCAATTTTTTCTGTGGATTTCACTGAGTTTTTCACCCATAGACCATCTTGTTAGCTCAAAAAATGCAGGAGATACGCAGCAGTATTCACTTGATGCATATTTGTTGCATATTATGAGCCAAAATTGTATTGAAATCCACAGATAATGATAGTGTTAAGGGGAGAGGAGGATTTGACATCTTTTTTTCTAACCAAAGTATCCCAACTTTATGGAAATAGACACACAGCACCTACAAATATGCATCAAATCTGCACCAAAACACATCAAATATGCATCATGTGGACAGGGATGGTTTTGGTGCATTTTTCTGACACTAGGTGCAGATTTTGGAAGTCCAAAAGGAGCACCACAAATTCAGCATGCAACGGGACCTAACTCTGCAGATGGCAGGCTTCCCCTCGTATCGCTCCCAATGTTTTACAAGTCTCTTATATGTGTACTCATAGACAGAGACCAGCATTTCACAGTAAAATATTCCAGTATGCAATTGCTCAGCCAGTGCCAGAGTAATGCTGCCAATGGCTTGGGCGTACTAATAACAGGTCCTCCAGAGGTTTCTGTCTGGGTGTCCTATACTTTATGCTGTAAAGTGACATTTGAGGTTTGGTAGTTAATGTTTACCTATTTGCGATGATAATAGTGTGTAATAGGGTTGATATTTCTGGAGGTGTCTGCATTGTAGATATTCATTTAGAAGTAGTAGTCGATACAGTGTCAAGAAAATGATAGCTGCAAATCAATATTTTCAAATATAAAATAATTAGGCAAATTAAATAAATCAATGTTTTCAAATATAAATTAATTAGGTAACAAAAATCCTCTGAGTTTAGCATTGGTAGATCTGTGCTATCCTTGACTACAGAAAAAAATAATTTAGAAATACTGATTTCTGCTTCCAAATATGTCAACAAAGTATCTAAGCAGTAGGGAAAGTACCGTAAATACTCGTGTATAAGCCGACCCGTGTATAAGCCGACCCCCCTACTTTTGCCCCCAAAACCTGGGAAAACCTATTGACTCGTGTATAAGCCGAGGGTGGACCCCAGCACAGGTATACAGCCCCCAGCAGTGTGGTATACAGCAGCCCCAGAGGTATATACAGCAGCCCCAGTGGTAGTATACAGCAGCAGCCCCAGTGGTATATACAGCAGCAGCCCCAGTAGTTAGTATACAGCAGCCCCAGAGGTATATACAGCAGACCCAGTGGTAGTATACAGCAGCCCCGAGGTGTATACAGCAGCAGCCCCAGTGGTAGTATACAGCAGCCCCAGTGGTATATGCAGCCCCAGTGGTAGTATACAGCAGCCCCAGAGGTATATACAGCCCCAGTGGTAGTATACAGCAGCCCCAGAGGTATATACAGCCCCAGTGGTAGTATACAGCAGCCCCAGTGGTATATACAGCCCCAGTGGCAGCATACAGCAGCCCCAGTGGTACAGTGGTGTTCAAAAGTCCTGCATAGGCATAGGATAAATTGATTTTTCAAGTTTTAAATGTTTTCTGTCGAATATCTTCGATGCTAATATGACATATTATATATGGTTTTGTTCAGAATTTAATTTTGCATTCTCTCCTTGTAATATTTTTAGCTTTTGAAGCAGTTTTGCCTGAAATTATTGCAACAATATGGGAATTGAAAGCACAACTAAATATTGTACAGCTTCAGATCCAAAATTAGCCAATCACAGATGAAGTTCTTGTGACCAATCATAACCTGTATATGGCAGCAAATCACTTTCCATTACATTGCATCACATCTGCTGCTTTGTTTGTGTGTTTTATCTGTTGGTCTATCTAGTGAATCATACTATAGAGCTTTATGATGGGAGCCTTCAGATTTTTGTTAGTGGAGGATCGTGTGTGAGTTGTGGTGCTACATGAAGAGGGTTATACTGGCCCCCAGATCGCTAGGAAGGTCGGCTGTAATCAGAGTACAGTCGTAAGAATTTTGCAGAAACATAAGCAGCTTGGAATTACCCAGGACAGGCCCAGATCTGGTCGGCCCAGAAAGTCAACTAAAAGGGAGGATAGAGTACTGATAAGAACATCCCTTACCAATGGAAAGCTCACCTCCCCTCAGCTTCTGCAAGAATGGCAAGAAAAGGGCAATATTGAGGTAGCAACATCAACTGTTAGGAAGAGATGTTTGGAAGCAGGATTGAGAGGGTGCAAGGCCCGAAAGAAGCCATTGATGACAGCCATACAAAGACAAAGGCGAAAACAGTGGGCATTGAAATATTCAAAATGGAGGAAGGAGGAATGGGAAAAAGGGCTATTTAGTGATGAAAGCACTTTTTGCATTTTAGGAAATAATGGCAAGTCTTATGTGAGAAGGTTTCCACATGAAGAGTACAAGCCAGAGTGTTTGAGCTTCTCTGTGAAACATCCGATGAAAGTAATGATCTGGGGCTGTATGGCAGCCAATGGTGTTGGAAGGCTTCATATTGTGGAGGGTATGGTTAATGCAAAAAAATACATAGACATCCTTAATAAGAAAATGCTGCCTTCTGCTCAACACCTGTTTTCAGGGAATTATATCTTCCAGGATGATAATGCTCCCTATCACAGAGCTAAGACAGTAACGGAATGGAAAAAAAAGAACAAGGTGGCTACTATTGACTGGCAGCCCAGTCCCCGGACCTCAATCCAACTGAAAATTTGTGGCACAAGGTTTCAATAGAGATCCCTTTTCAGGACTCTGAATTAAATGAAAAATAATAAATCTTAAAAAGTAACATGTAAGTCTGTGTGAACTTGCATTGGAAGTTAATGAACTTAGAAACCTGTTCACCATTCTACACACTGTACTGGTGTAGGTATGGTTATGCTGTAAAAAAAATAATCAAAAATGTGCATACCATAACAATTTATACACTTGGGACATTCAAAAATGAGTATGGCACACAATGAGGGATTACAAAAACATATATGTTCCACCAGTTTCACTGTAGAGATGCAGAAGTATGAAATATATAGTTTTCTTCACGCCTATGCAGGACTTTTGAACACCACTGTATATACAGCCCCAGTGGTAGTATACAGCAGCCCCAGTGGTATATACAGCCCCAGTGGTAGTATACAGCAGCCCCAGTGGTATATACAGCCCCAGTGGTAGTATACAGCAGCCCCAGTGGTATATACAGCCCCAGTGGTAGTATACAGCAGCCCCAGTGGTATATACAGCCCCAGTGGTAGTATACAGCAGCCCCAGTGGTATATACAGCCCCAGTGGTAGTATACAGCAGCCCCAGTGGTATATACAGCCCCAGTGCTAGTATACAGCAGCCCCAGTGGTAAATACAGCCCAAGTGGTAGTATACAGCAGCCCCAGCAGTATATACAGCCCCAGTGGTGGTATACAGCAGCCCCAGTGGTATATGCAGCCCCAGAGGTATATACAGCCCCAAAGGTATATACAGCCCCAGTGGTATATACAGCCCCAGTGGTAGTATACAGCAGCCCCCAGGGGGTATATAGCAGCCCCCAAATGCTGGCACTCGCCCCCCTTTTAAGGGCCCCCCCCCCCCCCCGCTGCTTATCTTACCATCCCGGTCTTCTGCTCAGCGTTGCTCCTTGGTGCTCCGTTCTTCTTGCTCCGTCCTCGCTGCATCCGGGATCCCCGGCCATCGCGCGATGACGTCATATGCCTGAGACGGCCGGAGATCCCGGATGTAGCAGGACAGGAGCAGCGAGGACAGAGCACCGAGGAGCGGCGCTGTGCAGAAGACCGGGATGGTAAGATACGCAGTGGGGGGGGCCCCTTACAAGGGGGGAGAGTGCCAGCATTTGGGGGCACATATGCACTGCTTCCCCCCGCCGCTGATTGACAGGGGGAAGCAGTGCATATATAATGAGCGCCGGGCCCCGACTACTGTATTGACCCGTGTATAAGCCGAGGGTGAGACTTTTCAGCCCAAATTTTGGGCTGAAAAACTCGGCTTATACACGAGTATATACGGTAAGTACAATGCTGTATAAATCGTTGTATAGCCAGTAGAAAGATTGTAACCCCACTGTATATAACAATAGTGATATTGAATATTGTGTTCAGTTCTGGTAGCTTCACCAATAAAAATAAATCAATATAATAGAAAGGGTTCAAAGGCAGGCCACGACAATTGTGTGAGGTCTTACAGGGTTATTCCATCTTCATAGAAGGATATTGTTGTTTTTACGTTTGCATTTTACTATGTACCGTATTTTTTGCTTTATAAGACGCACTGGATTATGAGACGCACCCCAAATTTGATGAAGGAAACGAGGAAACAATTATTTGTAATGTTAAATGGGGTCCAACTTATAAAGTTCAAGGAGGAAAGGAGAATGGATAAGCTCACCCCTCCTTCAATTGGGATCTGGGTCAGGCGCATAGCGGCGGCCAGCCACTGCCTAGATCCATGAAATCAAATAAGATAGAAGCTGGCACACTCATACATTTGCAACACTGTTCCTCTTGGCACTCACAAGCTAAACATCCTTTCAGTATTTCTTTGAAATGTTGGAGGAAACTGGAGTGCCCAGAGGAAACCTACACAAACATGGGGAGAACATACAAACTCCTTGCAGATGTTATCCTTGGTGGGAATTGAACCCAGAACCTCAGTGCTGCAAGGCTACAGTGCTAACCACTGAGCCACCTTGCCACCCATACATTGCACCCTTGTGATGACACAACAATGGCACCCTTGTGCTGGCACATACATGGCCCCCTTATCCTGGCACATACATGGCCCCCTTGTGGTTGCACATACATGGCCCCCATCACTCTATATGCCCACCTGCTGGCGCGCACACTGTAAAATAACAAACAGTGTTACTCACCTCTCAATTGCTCACTCCGTGCTCCCAGCTCAGTGATTACTTTCTGCATCTCTCCTGGGTATTGGATCATGGGACCAAGGTGCACAGTGATGATATCACTGTGCGCCCCAAGTCACATAATTGTGGCGCCCCTGTGGACCAGTCACCACTAGAAGGTGCAGCAACTGGGATCGGTAAGTTCAGTCACCCCAAACACACACCCAACACACTCCGATCCCAAGACTCTATGCCCAGCAACGGGAAGGTGGGAGGAGACAAGTGGTGGGTGGGAAAGTTAGACAGGACACAGTCGGGGGAGGAAAAAACCCAGAAAACACCACAGAAAGTTAACGAGTTGTTAGTCAGTCGGTGGGGAGCATTCATGTAAAGGGAAGAACAGCGCCTCACAAGCTGGTAGCTTAAATCTTCAAAACTTTATTCCATCCACCACAGCACAACGTTTCGGTTAAAAACCTTCTTCAAGTGCACTTGAAGAAGGTTTTTAACCGAAACGTTGTGCTGTGGTGGATGGAATAAAGTTTTGAAGATTTAAGCTACCAGCTTGTGAGGCGCTGTTCTTCCCTTTACTTGAATGTTATTGTCGCTCGGTGGATCTCCCTGGCCTAGGACGTGCGCCCAAATGTAAAGAACCCAGAGGATTCCCTTTCCATGAGGTGCTGTGGATAATCCCCCTTTTTATATAGTCGGTGGGGAGCAGTCAGTCAATCAAGTCGAGAAGTCAAGTTCAGTCCGACAGGGAGGAGAGAACACCATCACTACACGGGACTGAAGGACATGAACCCGGTAGCCTGTACCAACATGAGGCTTGTCTGGGTCCCGGGATGCAAACTGTAGAGAGAGACAGAAGGAGTCCTGGGGCACAGATAATGAGTAATCCATTTGTGTACCAAAATTAGTGGGAAAGCTGAAGGACTGGGCAGAAACCAGGGTGCCAGCTCTGAGGTGGCCAGGACGCTCCATGCTCCAACCACAATACTGGTCAGTTGCGGGGTCTTATGTCCCATGACCCAACCCCGACGCAGCGAAGAGAAGGCCGCCATACTAGGATTGGGGACCAGGCATGTCGCCCACCAAAAAGCCGGTGGCCGCTAGATCGTAGCTTTGCATGCGGAAGTGAGAGAAAGAGAGGCCCATGGAAAGGAACACAAAAGGGGTGATCTGGACGAGCTATCCTGGCTGCTGAGAGACTACCGGAGCTGCCATTGCACTGTGTTGTAAATTGAACATCTGCCGAGAAAAACAAGTAAACCGGGTTGAAGCTCAGCAAGCACTGTGTGAGACTGTCATTTCTGTGCCTGATAAATTAAAAGAGAAAAGAAGCGCACATAGAGTAGTATTGCTATTATACAGGTCCCTTAGACCCCAAATGGTTAAACCCACCTGATGTAGTTGTGAGTGTGAGTGTCAGTGTGAGGCAAGTGTTGTCGTTCTATAAGTAACAATATAGACAGTTTTGTGTCTTTTAAAAATGAAAGTAAAGTGTTTGATACTAAGTTTAGAATGACTTGTCAGACAGATTATGTAATTTATTTAATCCAATGTGTTTGCGGTAAGCAATATGTGGGAAGGACTTCTCAACCTTTACACCAGGGGTCGGGAACTCCAGTCCTCGAGGGCCGCAATCAGTGCAGGTTTTCAGGATTTCCTTAGTATTGCACAGGTGATAACATAATCACTTGCACTGGTGATGATTCCAATCCCTGTGCAATACTAAGGAAATCGTGAAAACCTGAACTGTTTGCGGCCCTCGAGGACTGGAGTTCACCACCCCTGCTTTACACAAATGTGTAAACTCCCACAGATATAACATCCTAAGAGGCTATTTAAAGCACGGTTTGTCTAGGCATTGCACCGAGGTTCATCATGGAGATGTCAAATTGTCCATTACCCCTATTGATCATGTACCGGAAAATATACCTAGGAGAGTGGAGGCGTTAAGTAAGAGAGAGACATACTGGATTTTTAAACTTGGTACACTGTGGCCGGGAGGGCTCAATGAGGTGAGTGATCTTTTTTAAGTGGGTATTATAATATATAAATATAATTGTGGCTTAGAATATGCTTACCTTTTAACACCATTAATAGTGAGACCTTTTTTGAGATCCTCCAAATAACCTCATTGTGGCTGAGACCTATTTAAGGTAGAATTGATTCCAGTTTTGAGGTCCTATTTTTGTAATGTTGCTTACCCTTTAGATTATTGAATGTCTTAGTGGCCAACTGGTCTGGTGTGTTATTTCACATGAAATTGAAGTTTTAGATTTTGGAACAGAGCAGGTTCAAATCGGGAATAATATCAGCTGTGATTTTATAAATTACATTTTATTGCTTTTTTTATTATCACGAAGAGGACATAGACGTTTTTTTTTTTTAATAATCAGGATACAGTGTTCCCTTTCTTATGTGTTTTTCCCCTCTCCTATTTGGTATACACCTAGATGACTAATGAAATAGATGTTTGATTGGAGTGAACTAGAGTTGTGAGATCTTGGTTAGAAAGAGCTCCTTAACTCCTAAACACTAGATGGCATGGTGGGTTAATGTGTGTGTTTGAGTTTTAATGGGTTATTTTAGATTGATGACATAGTAGGTTCAAATCCTGGATGAACCTTATATATCATAAATGTTTTATTCTTTATAATTATCAATTTGATGTATTATATATGTGTGATTTGATGTTTTATAAACTTCTGGAATGTTTTGAATGTATTTTAATTGATTTAATCTGTTTTTTAGATGTATATGTTTTTGCTTAGTAAAAGTTGGTGTTTTCACAGGAAGTCCTGTGGTGGGAGGGTGTGATACAAACAGTATGACACTATCTTGTGTGTGTATATATATCCTTGATTGGTTTAAGATCTTGATGCTCTGAGGAAGTGGCCTATGAGCCATGAAACACGTGTAGGCAAAATAAACAGAGTGTGTGAATAACTGTGTGTGTTTATCCTTGTGGTCAGCGCGGCATTTGATTCCAGCTCTTTTTCACTCTTATCTGATTTCTGTGCCTGAGGAGAGGTAGACTGAATCGCCGAGCCGGCAGCAAAAACCTGCCTGAGAGTAGCTCTGATCCTTGCCAGCAGCCAGCACAGTCCCGCTGGCCTCCTATTCCCCATATCACTCCAATAGACTATTCGGTTGCCCTGGGCACCTGCTCTTCCCATGGAGAGCTGAAACCATCCTAGCTGCTACACTCATCATCCCCAGAGGTCCTGAATGCAGCAGCGGCTATACCGATCGCATTCCATGGGTGGCGTCATGACAACTCAATTATTTTTGCTTTTAATTTTATTTTGCTCCCTTTTTCAAACATTCCCCTTTTAACTGATCGCCTAACGAGGGGATCACGGACCGGGTGACGCCCCCGTGACATCCCACAGCTCCTGATGACATCGGGAGGATCAGGTTCAGAGTACCCCATGGTCACCGCCCGGGACGAGTCATAATCAGATACAAGGCACACAGCTTGTTGTTTAGTAGAGCAATCAATGCTTCTATCTAAATTGTATGCACTAAATTAAAACTGGTTGGGATTACAACAGTGTTTTCCAGTGACCCTTGTCAGCTTCGAAAAACAGAGTTTATGAACTGAAAAATGAGATTGTAAGACCTGTGCATGCTTTGCTGTCTAAGGCCAGAGACACAATGTACGAGATGCATGCGAGATACTTGCACAAGTCTCACATGACTCACCTGGGATGGCGGCTGGCTTTCTAGACAGGAATGTGTCAACTGCATGTGTTTCTATGCAGCTCCACGCTCCCATCCAGAAAGCCAGTGACCTTCCTGGGTGAATCATGTAAGACTCGTGCGAGTATCTCGCATGCATCTTGCACTGTGTGTATCCGGCCTAACAGTGGTGGTTTGTCTCCAAGTCAAAAAACTGAACAAAGTACAAGAAAATTGTTAATATTTCAAGAATGTCTGAAAAGTAGTAAATTACAAAATTGCTTATATTTACAAGTACTATACAAAGATAATCTTTTGTTAAAATGGAATTAATTCTTTAAAGCATAAAACGTGTTTGGACAACACAAAACTTAGTTTGTATAAGCTAGATTAATCCCATCACCGCCCAAGCGATCTATCGCAAATATAGCCATATGAGGGCTTGTTTTTTGCGGGATGAGTTGTACTTTTGAATGACACCATTTACTTTACCATGTAGTGTACTGGAAAACAGAAAAAAAAATTCCAAATGCAATGAAATTGCAAAAAAGTGCAATTTCACAAAAGTTTGTGGGGTTTTTATTCACCATGTTGACTATATGGTAAAACCAACCTGTCAGTATAATTTTTCTGGTTAGTATGAGTTTGTAGATACTAAACATGTATATTTTTAATGTCATCTAAGGGTTGAAAAAAAATTCAGAAATGTGATAAAAAAGTGCTCTTTTGTCACCATTTCCCAAGACCCGTAGCGTTCTCTTTTTCAGGATCTGGGGCTTTGTGATAATTAATTTTTTGCCTACTGAGCTGATGTTTTTAATTATACTATATTTTGGTAGATGCAATGTTTTGATTGCCTGTTGTTGCATTTAATTACGGTACAATGCTGTGGCAACCAAAAAATATAATTTTGGCGTTTTTAATCTTTTTCTAATATGCAGTTTACTGATCAGATTAATTTATTTTATATTCCCTCACATCAGGTAATAATGATTGAGGCGATACCACATGTGTATTTTTCTTTAATACACGAAGAGAGCCAGCACTACCTGAAGATAGCATGTAGTATAAAGTGTGCAACTGCACCTATTTAATCCATGTTATAAAATTGAGATTTTTGGCAAAAATTGTTCAATTTTATGAGCCACCCTGCAACGTCATGGCAAACCTCATCAAGGCGGTCCTATATAAAACCGCCATAAGCATCACTCTCAACTGGAGCATTTCAGAACTGCTTCCAACTTGCCAGATAGGCGCATGTATGAATTAGGGCAATATATGCCCAGTGCCTGCAGTGGATGTGACAGGCTCCCAGACTTTTCAGAACTGACCTTCACTGCAACTGGGTTAGCAAATCTTTAGTAAAGGCGGGACAGGCCCAAGCAAGTGGTGCTTGTAACTAACAAAGCCTGAGATAGGGCATGATAGCTACATGTGAACAACTACATGTGAAAAGCTACCAAGATTTTCCAAAATTAATACAGAATCAACAAAGAGCCAAGCCCAAATGTGTATGGTAAAGTGGGGTCAACCCCACAAGGCTATCTGGCAAGTTGGAAACGATTCTAAAATCATATGGCATATGACACAATTTAAAATGAAATAACAGAAGATTTACAATAGGACTACCCTTATGAGATCTTCCTTAGCCCATTGTAACCTTGTTTTTTTCTGCTTAGGTGTTAATGATTGCTTTTGTTTAGCTTTTCTGCTTGTAAATCTCATTTCCTTTAGGCGGTTTCTTACAGTTCGGTCACAGACATTGACTTCAGTTTCCTACCATTCGTTCCTCATTTGTTTTGTTGTACATTTCCTGTTTTGGAGACATATTGCTTTAAGCTTCCGGTCTTGACGCTTTGATGTCTTCCTTGGTCTACCAGTATGTTTCTCTTTAACAACCTTCCCATGTTGTTTGTATTTGGACCAGATTTTAGACACAGCTGACTGTGAACAACCAGCAATGTTTGCAACATTGCGTGATGATCTACCCTCTTTTAAGAGTTTAATAATCCTCTCCTTTGTTTCATTTGACATCTCTCATGTTAGAGCCATGATTCATGTCAGTCCACTGGTGCAACAGCTCTCCAAGGTGTGATCACTCCTTTTTAGATGCAGACTAACTAGCAGATCTTATTTGATACAGGTGTTAGTTTTGGGAATGAAAATTTTCAGGGTGTTTCCATAATTTTTCCCCCTGCTTGGTCTACAAAAGTAACCCTTACTGGCTAGCCCATTTTTTTACAAGATTTCTTTTAGTGTTTCTTCAAGGCAGAAAAGTTGCCATTTGAAATTACTTTAGTTTTGTGCCATGTGTGTGATTGCTTTTTTTCTACAAAATTTAACAACTGAATGGACATCCTTCGAGCCAAGTGATTCCATAATTTTTGCTAGGGGTTGTAATGTCCCTATAGATGATTTAGGAGGATTGATCCTACCGACAGATTACCTTTAATCCATATCGCGCATGAAAATAAAATAAAATACTAATTATTATTGTTTTTTTTTTCATCGTACCTCCCTTTTATCTAATGAAATATATAAAACTGAAAGAATTTTGTGATAAACATTCACTATAGTCAGACTGCTGTTGAGTGTACTAAGACTTGCAGCTACCAATTTGCAACTCTGAACAGCTTAGTCACATATTTTCTAGTAGCTGGCACAATGCCTGTGTTTTGAGTTATCAGTCGTAGCCTTATGACAGAATGAGCTCATCAAAAAAAATGCTCTCCTAAATTTTTAGGCAAGTGTCTGCCGTCGGAACTGTTAAGAAAGAGACACCCCACTACGGAATGTTCTTTAAAGCATGCCTTCCCTATTTATAATTAGCCTGGAAACCCTTCTCTCATTACTAGAAGCTTCATAAGACTAAGCCTGGCTTGTTTACTCATTTACTGCAAGATGACTCTGGCCAAAGAATAACCTTGCTATTTAACAGCTAATACCTATTTATAAACCCGTTGGCGATTGACCCCAATTCTAGAGTGCTTTATATAGATCTAGTAGGAGTGAGATAAACATCAGCTTAAAAAAATAGAAAGTCATTATCTTGTGGCTATTTTAGATATGGAGACCCCTGTTGGCTGGATGTCATAATCAGTGTTCAGACTATATATAGTGTAGTGAGTATAAATAGTGTCACGAGTAGTAAAACAAGAATACATGTACTAAAGCATCAATTTACAGAAAAAGAAGGTTTTCTTGTTCAGTAAATCGAGTTTTATTAGAATAACTATTTCTAATTTTAGATTCCTTAATATATTATTATATTTATTTATAGAGCACCATTGAATCCATGGTGCTGTACATGATAAAGGGTTACATACAAACAAGTTAAAAATACAATGAACAAACTAACAGTGACAGACTGGTACAAGGGGAGAGAGGACCCAGCCCTTGTGGGCTTACATTCTACAGGGCAATGGGGAGTGAGACAATAGGTTGGTCTGCGCTGGTGGTGGGGGCACCAGGTCCATAGTGGTGTAGCGTCGGATCCAGTGGTGGTGAGGTTGCTCATGGTCATTGCAGGCTGTCTCTGAAGAGATGGGTTTTTAGGTTCCGCTTGAAAGTTCCAAGTGTAGGGGATAGTCGGACAGTTTTGGGGTGCAGAATTCCAGAGGATGGGGGATGCTCGGGCGAAGTCTTGCAGCGGTTAGATGAGGAACGTACATGTGTGGAGGAAAGGAGGAGGTCTTGGGAGGATTGAAGATTACGAGTTAGATGATATAGGAGATTAGTTCAGAGATATATGGGGAGACAATTGTAGATGGCTTTGTAAGTCAATGTTTGTAGTTTGAAATGGTACACTGGGGAATTGGGAGCCAGTGGAGGGATTTGCAGAGAGAAGTGGAGGAGCAGTGAGGAGAGATGTGGATTAGTCAGGCAACAGCGTTAAGGATGGATTGGAGAGGTGCAAGACAAGAGTGTTAACAGGGAGGCCACAAAGGAGGAAGTTGCAATAATCGAGACAGGAGATTATGAGAGCATGCGCTAGTAGTTTAGTAGATTAAGAGTTGAGGATGGGATCGGATTATGTGTGGCGAGAGCTTGGATGTGTGGTTTCAAGGCTAAGCCAGAGTCAAGGGTTACTCCGAGGCAGTGTACTTCAGGTACAGGGCGAAGTGTGAGGTCATTTATTGTGATAGATAGATCAGGTAAGGAACATGCGCAAGGAGGGGGAAAGATGATAATTCAGTTTTGGCTAGTTTAGTTTAAGGAAGCGAGAGGAGAAGAAGGAGGATATGGCTGATAGACACTCTGGGATTCTGGACAACAGAGAGGCGACGTCTGGGCCAGAGAGGTAGATCATGGCGTGCTTGGAATCCATGGGAGTTTTATGAGTTGTCCTAGGCCAAGGGTATAGATGGAAAAAAGTAGGGGTCCCAGGACAGAGCCTTGAGGGACCCCAACAGTGTGGGATGGGGTGAGGAGGTCATGTGGGAGTGGGAGATGCTTAATGTGCGGTTGGAAAGGTAAGAGGAGATCCAATAGAGGTAAGGTCTGTGATACCAATGGAAGAGAGGATCTGTAATAGGAGATAGTGGACAACTGTGTCAAATGCAGAGGACAGGTCAAGAAGGAGGAGGATGGAGAAGTGTCCGTTAGCTTTGGCGGTAAGTAGTCATTAGTAATTTTGGTTAAGCAGTTTCGGCGGAGTGGTGGAGGTGGAAGCCAGATTGAAGGTTGTCAAAGAGAGAGTTGAATGAGAGGTGGGAGGAAAGTAAAGTGTGGACATGCTTTTCAAGAAGTTTGGAGGCGAACGGGAGCAGCGATATGGCGCAGTAGCTGGATGTGGAGGTCAAGTCAAGGGATGGCTTCTTTAAGATAGGTGTGATTGTTGCGCGTTTGAAAGTGGAAGGAAAGTTACCGTTGGTTAGTGACAGGTTGAAGAGGTAGGTTAGGGCTGGAATAAGCGTAGTGGTGAGGTTGGGGAGGAAGCGGGAAGGGATGGGGTCCACTGCACAAGTGGTGAGATGCGATTTAGAGAGGAGGTGTGCAAGTTCTCCTTCAGTGATGGAGGGGAGGAGGGTTAGTGGGAAAGGAAAGTGGTCTGGTATACATAGGGGTTATGATGGTTGGTTAGCAAAGACTTGTCTGATCTGATTGATCTTGCTGGTGAAGTGTGTTGCAAAGTCTTTTGCAGAGATACAAGAAGTAGGAGGGGCAGTGGGGGGCAGAGGAGGGAGTATAATGTGTTGAATAACTGCCTGGGGTTGTGGGACAAAGAGGATATGAGGGTAGTGAAATAAGTATGTTTAATGGAGGTGAGTGCTGTCTTGAACTTGAGCAGTGCTTGTTTGAATGTTGTGTAGCAGAGGCAGACACAGACTGTAATGGGCCCCTGTGCAAGAATTTTTTGGGCCCCCCCTTCATAGTGCAACAAAGTTATGTTAATATATAGATTGTAATATTTATAAATGCTGCAATTTTATTGTGGGAAAATCTGCAACATATCAATACTTTGCTGTGCTTTTTCCCACACTAAATGGACTGTATATATAATATTAAGACTATGCTGTATTTATTATCTGAAGGCTACTGCTATGCTGTATATATTATTTGTAGGCCAGTTGCAGAATCTAAATACTATATACAGCCCAGCACAGCCTCCAAATAACACATACAGCCCAGCACAGGCTCCATATAACATATATAGCCCCCTGTGCTCTCTTCCTAATGGCAGTGGGCCACTGGGAGATATATATTTGCCCCTGACAGGGGCTCCCAGCCCCCTGTGAGCTCCTCCCCCATGCTTTCCCTCCTACCCTGTGTGGCAGACAGCCGCTGATCACAGTGCCTGACTGTATGAGCCCGGAGCAGAACTCTATGGTCTCCAGCTCCTCCTACATTGCACTTCCTTTAGGAGATCATAGAGTTCTGCTCCTGGCTCAGTACTGTCATGCAGGGGCGTACATAGAAATCATGGGGTCCCATAACAGAATTTCTAATTGCCCCTCCTCCAAAAAAAAAAATATATATTTTGCTGCGTCATATACAGTAAGCGCACATCTCAAGACTTTTCAGTCCATACAAAGTAATTTTCCTCACACTGAAGCCTCTAGATTTCCTTTCAATTGTCCCCATAAAGTATGATGCTAACAAAAGTGCCCGACAAATACTGCATAATCCCTCCACAGTGCATTCCTAAAAGTACCCTCTACACACAGTATGATGACCCCACTGTACCACCTCTACTACACCAACAGGGTATGGTGACCCCCCAACTGTGTCCCCCGCACAAGCCTTCCAAGCAGTAAAATGGCCTACATACAGTATAATTGCCCCCAACACGGCCCTCTGCACAGTATGATAGACCCCACCGAAACCTCCACACAGTATGATGGACCTTTCACAAACCATTATACTGTATAATTGCTTCCATACCAGATAATGACCCTCAAATAGCCATCCATAAAGTATAAAGGCTCCCTCATAGCCGTCCACATATTATAATGGACCCCACATAGTCCTCCAAATAGTATAATGGCCTTCACAAACTTTGCCAAATATTATAATGGCCCCAAATAGTCTTCTATATAGTATAAAGGGCCCATGTAAGTCATCCATATCATATAATGCACTGAATAGGGCTCCATATATTATAATGCATCCCATATTCCTCCATATATTATAATGCACCCCCATAGTCATCCATATTGTATAATGCATTGCATAGTACTCCATATATTGTAATGCACCCCTATAGCCCTCCATATCATATAATGCACAACCCATAGTCCTCCATCTTGTATAATGCACCCCATAGTCCTCCATATGTTATAATGCACCCCCCATAGTCCTCCATATTGTATAATGCACTGCATAGCACTTCATATATTGTAATGCACCCCCATAGCCCTCCATATCATATAATGCACCGCCCATAGTCCTCCATATCATATAATGCACCCCACATAGTCATTCATACTGTATAATGCACTGTATATTATTCCATATTATAATGCATCCCCAATAATCCACAATATTATATAATGCACCCCCCATAGTCCTTCTTATAGTATCATGCACTCCCCAAAGTCCTCCATATAGTAATGCACCCCACATAGTTCTCTATATAGTATAGTACACACCCCATAGACCTCAATATATTAGAGTGCATCCCCCTATAGTCTTCCATATTGTGTAATGTACACTACATAGTCCTCTGCCAGCTGTGTATTCACTGATTTTTAAAAGAATAGATAAATAACTCTCCTTTGTCCCCTGCTGCTCCAGTCTCTGTGTCAACATTTTTTGCACTCACTGACACACACACCGACACATACAATGGCACTCACTGACACACACACCACATACTGACACTTACCGACAAACACACTGACACACCACATTCAACACTCACGGGCACAATCACTGACACACTCATCGACACACACACTGACACACTCACCGACACACACACTGACACACACACACTGACATACACTGACACACACACACTGACACACTCACTGACACACACACACTACACTCACTGACACACACACACACTAAGGGTACCTTTACACGCCGCTACTGGATGGTGGCAACAACCGGGTACATGAGAGAAATGTATCTTGCACCGCCAATTCAACCCGAGGTAGCGGCGTGTGAAGACGGTTGTAGCCACCCGCCAGTGGCGGCACCTGTTTCAGAGCACTGCCCTAAAACAGGTGGTTACCCAGCCGATGGTAGCGACCTGTATCGGCGTGTAAAGAAGGAACAGAAGGGTTGTTTCTACACCATGCTATGTACCTGGTATGTACCTGGGGCGTGACACAGCCTCTGGGAAACCACCCCCCTTCAGCGATCATTGGAGGAAGCTCCTGCGTTACGATTGGTTGTTGCTGCATAGGGCGGCATATTTAAGGAGCTGACCAGTCACACTACACAATTGCTCGAGCGTCATGTATTAATCAGCCTCCTGCGCTGCCTGGCCAATCATGATGTTATTGCTTTGTCCTATCAGCGTACGGACGTCTCGTAATCCACAATTGTGGCACGCCTATGTGTTGTCCCTGCTGCACCAGGTCCGCCCATATTAGCTTGTTGTAGCGGTGTGTAAATGAGGTAAGGTGCTCTGCAGAAGGTAACTTGAGACACCCGGCGGTGTATCCAGAGATAGATGTAACCTACCGTAGCGCACCTTGTTGCGGCGTGTAAAGGTGGTGCGATTACCGTTTGCAACCGTTTGTGCGTGCTCGTGCACATGAAGTAGCTGGTTCTTGCCACCATCCAGTAGCGGCGTGTAAAGGTACCCTTACACTCACTGACATTCACTGACACACACAGACACAAACACACTGGCACTCACTGACTCACTGACACACTCACCGACACTTACTGACACACTCACCAACACACCGACACACTCACTGACACGCTCACTGACACTCACTAACACACTCTGGCACTCACTGAGACACACACAAACACTGACACACACTCATTGACACACATTGACACTCACTGACACACTCACTGACACACACACAAACACTGACACACACTCACTGACACTGACACACTGACACTCACTGAAACACACAAACACTGACACACACACTAACACTCACTGATAATCACTGACACACACATGGACACACACAGTTGCACTCACTGACACACACAGGCACTCACACCGACACACTCACCTACACACTCACTGACACACACACATTGACACACAGTGACACTCACTAACACACACACTGGCACTCACTGACACATACAAGCACTGACACACACTCACTGACAATAACACAAACTGACACTCACTGAAAAACACAAACATTAACACACACTATAACACTCACTGACAATCGCTGACACACACACTTGAACTCACTGACACACACTGGCACTCACACCAACACACTTACCTACACTCTCACCAGCACACTCGCTGACACACACAGATTGACACACACACACACACTGACACTCACTGACACACACACTGACACTCACTGACACACACAAACACTGACACACACTCACTGACACTAACACACATTGACATTCTCTGAAACACACAATTACTGACACATAGTGATGGGCGAGTCCTAAATTACTCGGAATCGCTTGACTCTAGCGAGTCCGAGCCCGGGACTCGCTACTCGTTGCGAGTCTAGCGAGTCCAATGTTAATGAATGGGGAAGCGAGTAATAGCGAGTAGTGTGCGATTTACAAATCACAGATGTGTCTCGGAAGCTTCAGCCTGAAGCAATCCTAGTTTTGTCAGAGACTCTGACAAAACTAGGATTGCCATTGACTTGCATTGGACTCGTTTACTGTGCAAGTAATCGCTGGGAAACTCGCACAGTAAGGAGTCAGGCTGTCTGCTCTGTGCTGGCTGCCGCAGCTCCAGGGTCCTAGAGCTCGCCTGCTGCCTGATGTAGCAGAGCTGAGATTGTTCTCAGTCTGCTCACTCCCTGTGCATAGACATCTATATCTATGCAAAGGGATGTAGCAGAGAGGACATCGCGTTTTGGACTACGTCGGACGGAAGAGGATTTTTTAAATTAAAGATGGAGTTCCTAATGGCTTTTTTTTTTATTTCTAATAAACATTTTTCTCTTTGTTGTGTTTTTTTTAAAACAATTTAATAAAAATTCATGGCGGTCATGTCTAATATTGGCGTGACCGCCATAAATTTCGGGCTTCGGGCCAGCTGATAATACAAAGCTGGCCCTAACCCCTTTATTACCCAGCGTGCCACCGCCACCAGGGCCGCTGGAAGAGCGGGGTTCAGCGCCAGAGGATGGCGTTTCAATTAACGTGCCATCTTCTGGGGCGGCTGCGGGCTGAAATTTGCAGCGGGTGGTGCCCAGAAAGCTTGGGCATCCCTGCGCTGCGGATTCCAGCCCCCAGCTGCTTAGCTGTACCTGGCTAGACATAGAAATTGCGCGGAGCCCCATGCATTTTTTTTTTATTATTTCGTGAAATTCATGAAATAATTAAAAAAAAGGGCTCCCCTATATTCTTGTGTCTGGCCATGTACAAATAGGCACCTGGGGGTTGGGGGCAGCCCGTCGCTGCCTGCTGGATCCGGCTGGTTCCAGAAATACGGCGAAGCCCATGTAATTTTTTTTCTGAAAAATCAATAAAACAATCCTAAAAAAGGGACTGCATCTTTACTAACCCCTCGCCCATGGTCCAGGGGTTAATAAAGATGCAGTTCCTTTTATTTACATTGTTTTATGGATTTGTCAGAAAAAAATTTCACGTGGGCTTCGCCGTATTTCTGGAACCAGCCGGATCCAGCAGGCAGCGACGGGCTGCCCCCAACCCCCAGGTGTCTATTTGTACCTGGCCGGACACAAGAATATAGGGGAGCCCTTTTTTTAAATTATTTCATGAATTTCATGAAAAAATAAAAAAAAAATGCGTGGGGCTCCGCGCAATTTCTATGTCTAGCCAGGTACAGCTAAGCAGCTGGGGGCTGGAATCCGCAGCGCAGGGATACCCAAGCTTTCTGGGCACCCCCCCGCTGCAAATTGCAGCCCGCAGCCGCCCCAGAAGATGGCGCGTTCATTGAAGTGCCATCCTCTGGCGCTGAACCCCGCTCTTCCAGCGGCCCTGGTGGCGGTGGCACGTGGGTAATAAAGGGGTTAATACCAGCTTTGTTATACAAGCTGGTATTAAGCCCGAGATTCTTAATGTCAGGCCACGTTTGACCCGGCCACTAAGAATCTCCAATAAAGGGTTAAAAAAACACAACACAGAGAAAATTTTTTATTAGAAATAAAAAAAAAAAGCCATTAGGGACTCCATCTTTAATTAAAAAAATCCTCTTCCGTCCGACATAGTCCAAAATGCGATGTCCTCTCTGCTACATCCCCTGTGCATAGATATAGATGTCTATGCACAGGGAATGAGCAGACTGAGAACAATCGCAGCTCTGCTACATCATCTCTGTGAGCAGGAGGGCTGTAGGACCCTGGAGCTGCAGCAGCCTGCACAGAGCAGACAGTCGGACTCAGCTCGCAAAGTAACAGCATTTACTTTGCGAGTTTCCCTGCGATTACTTGCACAGTAATGAGACCAATGCAAGTCAATGGCAATCCTAGTTTTGTCAGAGTCTCTGACAAAACTAAGATTGCCATTGATTTGCATTGGACTCGTTGCTGTGCGAGTAATCGCTGGGAAACTCGCAGAGTACAGAGTCCTGCGAGTCCCTTACTACTCGCCGAGTAACGAGTCCTAGCGAGTAGATTTGCCAATTCCTACTGACACACACACTAACACTCACTGACAATCGCTGACACACACACGGACACAAACACTTGCAATTACTGACACACACTGGCGCTCACACCGACACACTCACCAGCACACTCACTGACACACAGAGATTGACACACACACACTGACACTCACTAACACACACACTGGCACTCACACATACAAGCACTAACACACACACACTGATACTCACTGACACACACACAGACACTCACTAACATACACTGACACTCTCAATAGCACTCACTGACACACACACACACACACTAATACACACACTGACACCCACACGCTGACACACACAGTAACTATAAAGATAAGCATATATTACATTATATAGACTGTGCACATACAGTGAGAGGGATCACAGCAGCAGGAATCCACATGGAGCTTCTCTGCTCTCTGCCCAGCATACTATGTGTGGGGATTGTCATTTCTCCCTCCAGACTCCTGAGCTTCCTGCGTGCCGTGCAGAAAGCAGTGCATTGCAGGGAGCCTTTGGTGAGTCACATGACTGTGATGTCACCAAAGGACCTTCTGCAATCGTAAACTACATCCTGAACTTGTGTTTGTGACCAGCATGCTGGGGACCCCTCAGCCCTCCCAGTTCTGCAGACAGGGGAGAAGTGCATAGGCGGCTGGGGTCCCCTCTCAGCGGCAATTACAAAGCTCCCAGGGACCGCCTTGATTCGCCGGCTCCACATGGCTAATTTGCTTAAGCATGCAAATTAGCCATTTGGATAGCTACTGGACCACAGGGCCCCCTCCAGCTCGGGGCTCCGGTTCAATGCACAGGCTGCACATGCAATAAGTCTGCCCCTGCTGTGTAGTCTTCTTGTGAGTGTGTTTTCTTTCAGCACTGCTCAGCAACCCTACACTCCCGCTGCAGCTTTTTATAAGTGTCTGTGTGCCAGGGTTGTGTGCTAATTCATCATGTTCTGCCGTGAACGAGAAGGGCAACTGCATCAATCGCTAGTGTGAGTGTAGAATTGTAGAAAGTGGTGGCGTTATCTGTGTCATGGGGTGAGCACATGGAGGATAGTGGTAGAATAGAGTCAGAGAGCAAGTGAGTGTCAACGTGTGTGAGGTTTCTGTGAGGGTGTGCTAGTTGGTGGACATGGGTGGCAGGTGAGGAGGACAAGGATGAGAAAGTGAGTGGATGGTGGTCAGATAGGATGACAGGGGAGGTAGTGGGGTTAGTTAGGGAGCAGAGGCAGGTGAAGATGAGGTCTAGTGTATGGCCATCTGTGTGGGTGGCTGTGAAGGGCCATTGAGTGAGGCCAAAGGATGAAGCAAGTAATAGGAGTTTGGAGGCTGCTGACTGGTGGATGTCAATGGTAATGTTGAAGTCAGCCATCATGATGGTGGGAATGTCAACAGAGAGAAAGTGAAGAAGCCAGATGGAGAATTAGTAAATGAAGGCAGTGTTGGGACTGGGAAACTACAAATGACAGCCACTTGGAGGTTGGAAGGAGAGTATATATGAACAGAGTGCACTTCAAAGGATGAGAGGATAAGGGAGGGAGGAGGAGGAATTGGGTAATATAGGATATAGGATATATTAATTATGTCATAGTATGTAATACATTTTCAGAGTTGTTAGGTAAGTTTTTTCAAAAATCAATGTCTGCTGTGCTTCTATAAAAATTCATACCAAGAACAGATGATCAGTGGTGGTGCTAAGTGTCGTAATCCCATTGATCTGATATTGATAACTGATATAGATAACCTATCCTAAGGCTAGGGTCTAACTTGCGTCAGTACTCAGGCTGACGATTCTTTCAAAAACTTAGACTCTAGACAGAAAAAGACAAGAGAGCGCTCCCTGTGAAAGACCTTCCAGAAATAAGAATTAGTGGGGGGCCGCTAGGCTGCTCACCTTTGGGGGTTATGCGCCCCCGCACAACTCCGGTTAAAGCTTCCTATTGAACTTATGTCCTCTGGTCGCGGTGCCGGATGGTGGTGCCCTCCTCTATCGGTCCTGAGGCTCCTCAGCGTGTGGCTTCCGGGTACCGCGTCACGTGTCCGCTACTGCCGGAATTATGTCACCGCAGGTCCTTGAATCCACCAGGAGGTTGCCACGGAGACCAGAGGTCCTTCAGCTTGTTAAGTATTGCAATCCACTAGAGCAGCTCCTTCCGAACTCCCAGACGGAGTGATAGCATACAGGAAAAAAGTTTTTTCTTTTATCGGCTTGTGGAGCGCTAAATGAATCACAAGCAGAGCATCAAATAAAATCAGACCTTTATTGGCCCCTTGTGCTGCCACAACGTAATTCAACAGTACTCTACTGTTTTCCTCTGGTGGTATTTGATGCTCTGCTTGTGATTCATTTAGCGCTCCACAAGCCAAATAAAAAAAAAACCTTTTTTCCTGTAAAAACGTAGTCTCTAGCAGGTTCAGCGCATAGTGTTAACGGCATTTAACGCTATGCGCAGCCTACCTATGCACCTCTATGGTTACCTGATACTTTGCGCAGCGGCCGCCTCCACACACAAGGACCAGATATGCGTTATTGCAGAGTGCACAGGAAAACGCTACAAACCTGGTTTAGTGTGCTCTAAGCAATAGTGCATTTCCGGTCCTTGTGTGTGGAGCTGGCAGCTGCGCTAAGTATCAGGTAACCATACAGATGCATAGGCAGGCGGCGCATAGTGTTACATACCATTAACGCTATGCGCTGAGCCTGCCAGAGACTAAGTTTTTGACGGAATCGTCAGCCTGAGTGCTGACGCAAGTTAGACCCTAGCCTAAGGAAAGGTCATTAATATAAAAGTAGTGAACATCAGTTTAAGGTCTCATTTACTCATAGTGTTTGTGCTCCATTTTTGTTGATCTGTTTTTGGTGCAGTTTCTGCACCAATAACAGATCCTCTTTTTTGCAGAAATGAATCACAAACTCATTATTTGTTTGTGTTGCTTTTTTGCTCCATTCTCGGGGGACACAGATAGACAGACAGACACAATGACAGGCACACAAAGAGAGACACACTTTATTACCCTCCTCTGCAATCCTACGGTGAGCTCCGGTGATGTCTTCCTTCTGGGCAATGGCAGGACCTGCAAGTGGTATGACTACTGACAGGATGTCGCGATGGTTTCTCTTACCTGGGAGACTTGTGAGTGGTTTGGGACCTCTGTCTCATTCCTTTATTGAGACTCCATTTTAAACTGGATTCTTTCCTTTGTCAGTTTAGGAGTTAATGTCAGTTTTCTGCTGCTAGCAGACTGCTTAGTTTCCTTGCCAGGTGTGGATACGTTGTGATTACTCCCATCCCCATTATATTTGGACCAAAAAGCTAAATGCGACCAAAAACAACAGTACACTGCAGTAAAAGTATTAAATGCAAGTGCAGTATAAAAAATAATATAACAATTACAGGGTACTTAGTCTATCCGTTTTTTTGCGCAAAAAAAGTTATATCAAGCCACAAAAAAACGGATAGACTAAGTACCCTGTAATTGTTATATTATTTTTTATACTGCACTTGCATTTAATACTTTTACTGCAGTGTACTGTTGTTTTTGGTCGCATTTAGCTTTTTGGTCTCCAAATATGTTGGCGGTGTGAACATGTTCTTACAGACTTGTTCTCTGTGTGCAGGACTCATTTGTTTCTAATTAAGTTGCCTCTTGCTTTGCAAGAGATTGAGTTCCCGCCCCTCTCTGGGCCCTGCACACATAGAGACCTGTCGCCTTCAGTCCATCTCAGACACAGGTCCTGCTGGCTCCTGCTTACTGGTAAGTATACACACTAGTCAGGTTTTTTAATACAACAGTTAGGACCGCGTCAGAGATGGGTGCACTTTGAAGTTAGTGACGTGGCTTGATATAACTTTTTTTGCGCAAAAAAACGGATAGACTAAGTACCCTGTAATTGTTTATATTATTTTTTATACTGCACTTGCATTTAATACTTTTACTGCAGTGTACTGTTGTTTTTGGTCGCATTTAGCTTTTTGGTCTCCAAATATGTTGGCGGTGTGAACATGTTCTTACAGACTTGTTCTCTGTGTGCAGGACTCATTTGTTTCTAATTTTGTTTCCCATCCCCTTTATATGGTCACATGGTTCCAGCATACTTTGCTGGTGATTGAACCGATACTGAGCCAAGTTTCCTGAGGAGAAGGAAGCTCTCTGGAGAGCTGTCTACTGCTTAGCCGTCTGCTGTCAAGGAGCGTGGCAGCAGGTGTGAAATTGCCTTTATTCCCTGTCTGTCTCCCCTTCCCTCTTGCCTTGTCTATTGTAGTGGTTGGGACTAGTGCTCCTGCAGGCCATTTCCTATTAGGGGGTTAACATCAGGGCCAGCGAGAGCCTAGGTATTTGTGATGAATTGAAACAACTTGTATAGGGATGGTAGAGAGATCAGGACACAGCCGCAGGTGAGTGCAGGGGGTAACCTCTTCCCCATTCCCTATGAGCAGGGCCCTCCGCTGTATTAGTTGTCCCCCCCGATGTCTCCCCGCCTGTCTTTTTGTGCTGTGTTCCAGACATCATTGGTCCATGTGTCACTGTCATGCATGGTAGCTGGACATCTTCCTCAGCACAAGCGTGACACAGGACCTGTCAATGTGACTCTCAAGCTGCTGACATGGAAGATCCTGTCAATACCATATCCGCAGGTCCTACCGATGCCAGGAACGAACACTTCACCGGGGCTTGCCGGGGAGGTTAAGTAGTTGGAGCATAGTGGTGCAGAAAGCCCAGTAGACAAATAGAGCAATAACTGAAAATGCTCATTAGTTTCTGGATGCTCGTCTGCACCACTAATGCAGTAATCAAAAATGCTGACGTCTGCACAGTAAATTGAAAAGCCCATTCATTTTGCTTGCAGATGCAGTGACTGATCCGTTTTTGGTGCAGTTTAAAAAAAAAAAAAAAAAAACCAGCACCAAAAACATATCAAAACCGTCTAGTGTGAACATAGCCTTAAAGCTTCAGAAAATATTAGGAAACTCATCATTGATTAAACAATTGTTACAAATTACATGATTGCTCTAATCCTTAGTAATAGTTTATTGTAGCATAGTTTAGTGTCTTTCGTTATCTGACATATTTTCAGGATACCATGGTAATTCTGTTATCTTGAACACAGAGCTTGAAATCAAATTCCAGGAATTGATGTTGTCAGCATGTGTCCAAGTAATGGAAAAAAGATAAGAACCCACTTAACTTAAAATAGTCTCCCATGATGTATGTGCCAAAGCAAAGGGCACAGCTGCACCCAAACCAACCACATTACACACAGTCTAACCAATGCCTACCTTGCAAATGATAATGTGGAATCAAAGGCATATGATAACATTAGCTATTACATAATTTAATTATAATTGTAAATTGGCATATTCTGATTAGAAGAGAATATAACTTATTTTTGATAACTGAATCCTGAAAATTAATTTATTTCATTGCATGACTCAGAATCTGTTAATAGGAATATGTTGTCAAGGCTGGAAAATTATCTGTTGTGAACTAAATAAAGTTGGAATTACTGTGTTTTCAGACTATAAAATGCTCCCGACCATAAGACACACCCAGGATTTAGAGGAGGAAAGCAGAAAAAAAGTGAAGCAAATAATGTGATCATGGCACACTGTCCCCAAATTATGTACTAATGTCCCACATCCTAGACAGCTTCCAGGTATATATATCCCCCATCATGATATACATGTCCTCCATACTGGTATATGTTCCCATCCTGATATAGTCCTCCATTTTGGTATATATACCCCAGTCTGGTACATGATCCTCATCCAAGTATATCCCCAATCCCCTCCATCCTGGTTTATATGATCCCCTATCCTGGTATATGCTCCCCATTCTTCTATATGGTCCCTATTCTTGTATATGGCCCCCATCCTGGTATATGTCCTTCATCCTGGTATATGTCTCTTTTCCTGGTATATGATTCCCTATCCTGGTTAATGACCCCCAGACTGGTATATGTCATCCATTTTGGTATATGGGCCCATCATGGTATATGTCCCTCATCCTAGTATATGGCCCCCATTCTGATATATAGCCCTTATTCTGGTATATGGCCCCCATCCTGGTATATGCCTCCCATCCTGGTTAATGACCCCATGCAAGCATATGGCCCCCATCCAGGAATATCACCCCCATCTAAATATATATAGCTCCCCCATCCTGGAATTTTACCCCATCATGACACACACATGAGCAATTACAGTCATCGTCCATCTGCTCCCCAGCAGCATAACATCCTCTTCTCATGCCAGTAGCTGACCAGCATGTAAGCATGCAGCATTGACATCACTGTCATGTGATGCACTTGACACACTGTCAGCTGCCGGCATGAGAAGAGCACGTCGCAATGCAGGGGATGGTGAGTACAATCATCTGTCTGCTGCTGGAATATTCACTGCTTCCTCACCATGTGCATGGGATGCAGTGAAAATACACTTTCTTTAATAGTGAGCTCACGTGATCGCCCACAGTGGCAGCAGTGGTGCTTGATCACGTTTTCCTGATGTTTAAGAAAATGTTACATGTGTCACTCCCCCCGCCCTTCATCCTGGTTACCGTTCCTTGCCAGATTCAGTGCTGAGAGGTTATGGGTGGGGGAGCAATGCACATTAAACTTTCTTAACAATGGGCACACGTGATCACTGGAAGGTGCTGCTGCAGCCTGCTCCTGCCTCCGTTGACCCGCTCTTACCTCTGGTGACCAGCATCACCACCGCTGCCCCCCCAGCCACAGCCATGTGCCATACAACTTAACCATAAGACACACTTCCACCTTCCTTCCAAAATTTGGGATAAAACATGTCTTATAGTCCAAGTAATGTGGTAAAAGAGATTGTCATGGCATAGATTGGTGTCACACCCATGACTTGTGTAGCTATGGTTGCCATGCAGCTCATTCTTGAGTCTGACCTCTTTCTCTGAGCCTCATACAACTCACCTAGCTTTAGTACATCCACCAGTGGCTGAGGTGTTCCTCCTGCTATGGCCAGACTCCACTGGAATTTATATCCACTCTGTCCAGCATACGGTAGTTTGACTTCTTGGACTAATCCCTTTCCAGCAGGTGCTTTATGAGACAGCTCAACTTTGTCTATGCATTATGCAATAGAGGGCTATGAGGGGTACATAATAATATATTGAGGACTACAGGGGTGCAATATATGATATATTTTTGCTCTTTCTCACTGCTTTGTCAATGTTGAAAAAATGCTGCAAAAACGCTGAAAAAATTGACATGATACTTCTTTCTAAAATGCAGCAGTTTTCCATTTTAGTCAAGAAAAAAAAGCAAGTACCGTATATACTCGTGTATAAGCCGACCTGTGTATAAACCGACCCCCCTACTTTTGCCCCCAAAACCTGGGAAAACCTATTGAGGATGGACCCCAGCACAGGTATACTGCCCCCAGCAGTGTGGTATGCAGCAGCCTCCCCAGTGGTAGTATACAGCAGCAGCCCCAGTGGTATATACAGCAGCAGCCCCAGTGGTATGTACAGTAGCAGCCCCAGAGGTATATACAGCAGCCCCAGTGGTAGTATACAGCAGCAGCCCCAGTGGTAGTATACAGCAGCCCCAGAGGTATATACAGCAGCCCCAGTGGTAGTATACAGCAGCAGCCCCAGTGGTAGTATACAGCAGCCCCAGAGGTATATACAGCAGCCCCAGTGGTAGTATACAGCAGCAGCCCCAGTGGTAGTATACAGCAGCCCCAGTGGTATATACAGCAGCAGCCCCAGTGGTAGTATACAGCAGCCCCAGAGGTATATACAGCAGCCCCAGTGTAAGTATACAGCAACCCAAGAGGTATATACAGCATCCCCAGTGGTAGTATACAGCAGCAGCCCCAGTGGTATATACAGCATCCCCCCCCCATCAGTATAAAGGGCCCCCCCTTGCTGCAGCAATCCTGTAAAGGAATACATTATTATACTTATCCCTGCCGCTGTCCCGCCGCCGCTATCGCGCACCTCCGGCTTCATCCGGCTTCTTCCGGCTTCCTCCTCTGGCGCACAGACAATGACGTCATTGCCTGCGCCCACCGGAGGAGGAAGCCGGATGAAGCCGGAGGAGCGCGATAGCGGCGGCGGACAGTGGCAGAGATAAGTATAATGATCTATTCCTTTACAGGATTGCTGCAGCAAGGGGGGGGGGGCCCTGTATACTGATGGGGGCGGGCGGCCGGCCTGTGTATTGTATACAGTGTATACAGTATACAGTGACTCGCTTATAAGCCGAGGGGGGGACTCGGCTTATACACGAGTATATACGGTATGTGTGTATGAGACTTCTGAAATCTCATAGCTGTGGCTGCTACTGTAAAAAGCAGATTTTAATTTTGCAGGAAGCTCTATTAGGCCTGTATGGACCAGGCTGTATTAGGGCTGGATGCAGCGGGATGTATTTGGAATATATGGACCAGGCTTTATTTATACTATATCCACAAGGCTGCATTAGGCTTGTATGGCCCCGGTAGAATTTGTGCTGGATGCATGAGGCTATGTAAACCCTTTTTGGGCCAGGCTGTATTAGGGCTGGATGCACAAAGCTGTATTAGGCCCAGTGCCGGGACAAGGCATTTTGGTGCCCTAGGCAAGTAAGGCAAACGGGCCCCCCCCCCCCCCCCCCCGAAATATGTCTGGGAATAAAAATGTCAGCATACTTTGAAAGTAAATTTAATTTAACGGGGACCTATAAAAGGTTCGTCCAACCACACTACAGAGACATACTGATAGGTTGTTTACATCGTGAGCCCCAATGGGGACAGTGTTCATGATGTATGTAAAGTGCTGTGAAGTTCATAGTGTAATATGAATGCAAAAAGTATTATTCTTAATATTATGTCACAATACCAGGATCTGAGGATCTTCTATTTCGAGGTCAGGGACTCTCTGATGCCATGTTGCTGCTTGTCTCGCTATTGTCTTCTTTTGAAACTGCAGTGCGGTGGACAAGAGAGCATTAACTGGTTAATAAGAAGAAGTATGGAGTGTGTACTGAGCCATAAACCCTCCCCTTACCATGAAGTATGGAGTGTACTGACTGAGCCATAAACCTCCTCATACCATGTCCAGCAGACATTGTAGGATTATTACCCATATATACTCGTGTATAACCCGACCTGTGTATAAGCCGACCCCCCTACTTTTGCCCCCAAAACCTGGGAAAACCTATTGACTCGTGTATAAGCCGAGGGTGGACCCCAGCACAGGTATACAGCCCCCAGCAAAGTGGTATACAGCAGCCTCTCCAGTGATATATACAGACCCCAGTGGTAATACAGCAGCCCCAGTGGTAATACAGCAGCCCCAGTGGTAATACAGCAGCCCCAGGGGTAATACAGCAGCCCCAGGGGTTATACAGCAGCCCCAGGGGTAATACAGCAGCCCCAGGGGTTATACAGCAGCCCCAGGGGTAATACAGCAGCCCCAGGGGTAATACAGCAGCCCCAGGGGTAATACAGCATCCCCAGGGTTATACAGCAGCCCCAGGGGTAATACAGCAGCCCCAGGGGTAATACAGCAGCCCCAGGGGTTATACAGCAGCCCCAGGGGTTATACAGCAGCCCCAGTGGTATATACAGGCCCCAGCAGTATATACAGCAGCCCCAGTGGTATATACAGGCCCCAGCAGTATATACAGCAGGCCCAGTGGTGGTGTATACAGGGCCCAGTGGTGGTGTATACAGGGCCTAGTGGTGTATACAAGACCCAGTGGTGTATACAGGGCCCAGTATGCGGGGGCCGGGGGGGAAGCGCGCCTTTGCACACTCACCGCGGCCGCCGTCACCGTGCGTCTGCTGTAAGGCTGCTTTCACACTGCGTTTTTCTGTGATCCGTGGCTGTCCGTTGTAAAACGGACAGCCACGGATCAGATTTTGGCCCCATGTTATCCTATGGACACGGATCACATCGGAATTGCCCTTATTGGCATCCGATTTTTGTCGGATCCGATTCTGGCCGATTTTTTGCTGTGCCCAAAATCGCAGCCTGCTTCGATTTTTGGCACAGCGGGTCAAATCGGACCGAATTGGATCCGACCTGATCCATGCCAAATAAGGCTGCTTTCGCACAGCGTTTTTGTGCTGTCCGAGGGGATCAGACTTTTTGCAGCTCCCCTCGGACAGCATCTGATCCAAACTGATGACTGCAATCGGATGCCAAATAGGCATCCGATCCCGATGTTTTGCAGCATCAGTTTGGATCCTCTCCCTGCTCCTCCTGTCACCTTGTCCCCCTCCTGTCACCCTCCTGTCACCCTTCTCCCCTCTGTCTGCCCTCTGTCTCCCCTCTTTGTCCCCTCTGTCCCCCCACTTTGCAGCCCCTCTTTGCCCCCCTCTTTGCAGCCCCTCTTTGCCCCCCTCTTTGCAGCCCCTCTTTGCAGCCCCTCTTTGCAGCCCCTCTTTGCAGCCCCTCTTTGCAGCCCCTCTTTGGACCCCCTCTTTGGACCCTCTCTTTGCAGACCCTCTTTGCCCCCCTCTTTGCCCCCCTCTTTGCTCCCCTCTTTGCAGACCCTCTTTGCCCCCCTCTTTGGAACCCCTCTTTGGACCCCCTCTTTGCTCCCCTCTTTGCAGACCCTCTTTGCCCCCCTCTTTGCTCCCCTCTCTGCAGACCCTCTTTGCCCCCCTCTTGCAACCCCTCTTTGCTCCCCTCTTTGCAGCCCCTCTTTGCACCCCCTCTTTGGACCCCCTCTTTGCCCCCTTCTTTGCAGACCCTCTTTGCCCCCCTCTTTGCAGACCCTCTTTGCCCCCCTCTTTGCACCCCCTCTTTGCCCCCCTCTTTGCCCCCCTCTTTGCCCCCCTCTTTGCCCCCCTCTTTGCAGCCCCTCTTTGCCCCCCTCTTTGCTCCCCTCTTTGCAGACCCTCTTTGCCCCCCTCTTTGCAGCCCCTCTTTGGACCCCCTCTTTGCTCCCCTCTTTGCAGACCCTCTTTGCCCCCCTCTTGCAACCCCTCTTTGCTCCCCTCTTTGCAGCCCCTCTTTGCACCCCCTCTTTGGACCCCCTCTTTGCCCCCCTCTTTGCAGACCCTCTTTGCCCCCCTCTTTGCAACCCCTCTTTGCAACCCCTCTTTGCTCCCCTCTTTGCAGCCCCTCTTTGCACCCCCTCTTTTGCCCCCTCTTTGCTCCCCTCTTTGCCCCCCTCTTTGCAGCCCCTCTTTGCAGCCCCTCTTTGTCCTCCTTCTGCAGAGCTTAAAAAATAAAAAAATCTTCATTCTCACCTCTCCACGACACCCGCGGTGCTTCCAGCTTCTCTTCTTCTGATGCACAGGACCTAGCGTGATGTCACAGTCACATGACCGGTTACCGCGGTAACCGGTCATGTGACTGCACTGTGACGTCAGGCCAGGTCCTGGAAGCACAGAGCCGAGCGCAGGAGGCATCGCTGGATCGTGGAGAGGTGAGGATAATGATTTTTTTTATTTTTAACCCTTTCATTTCACAGGATATCACTTCTGCAATGTATGAATATACATTGCAGAAGTGATATTATGGCACAGAGCGATTTTAGTGTACTGAGCATGCTCAGTACACTAAGATCGGGTCCGAGGAGACCGGCTGTTTCCTCGGATCCGCGCTCCATAGGCGCCATGTTGGAGGAGAGGAGGGGCGGGCACCGGGCAGAGCTGCAGGACAGGAAGTCCCCTCCTCCCTCCACTCTGGCCGGCGCGGACGCCGGCGGTCAGCACGGGGCCCCCCAGGGGGTGCGGGGCCCTCTAGGGGGCGGGCAATGCGCCCTCCACAAGATGGCGCCCTAGGCGATCGCCTAGGGTCGCCTACCTATCGTCCCGGCCCTGATTAGGCCTTTATGGAGCAGGCTATTGTAGAGATGGATAGAGTAGAGTAGTATGGACCAGGCTGTATTAGAGCAGTATGAACCATGCTGTACTAAGGTTGGATGCACCAGGCTGTATTAGGCCTGTATTGACCACACTGTATTAGTGCTGGATGCACAAGGCTGCATTAGGCCTGTATATATCTGGCAGTATTAGAGCTGGATCCACAAGGCTGTACTAGGCCTGTATGGACCAGCCTGTATTGGGGCTACATGGACGAGGCTGTGTTAGGCCTGAAACAAGCATACGCATGCACATACACAGACATACACACACACAGTATAAAGTCCACATACACACATATGCACATGCATACACACAGTATAATGGCCCCACACACACATCTGTGCATACACACATGCAAGTATACACATGTAGATACACACATATACACACGCACATACAAACACGCATGCACACACAGTATAATGTTCCCACATGCACATACACATGCATGCACATACACACATGTAAGCATGTACATACACAAACACACATACACACACAGTATAATATCCCCACACACACACATACTCATACACACACACATGCCAGCACAGAGTACACAGAAGCTCACATAGGCATTAAGGTCCATTCTCTCATTGTCGCAGTAACACACGACAGGAAGCATCAGCATATTAATGAGTCCTTTACAGTTCTTGATTATTGCAAGCAAATGACCCGGCTAGCACATCAGTTCCTCCGATTTTTCCCCTTCTCACACAATAGTCCATATGACCCAGCAAGTCCCTCAAGAATCATCAGAGTCCTCGGACACAGGCCATCAAGATATTGTGACACAGTTCATTTAGGGCACAGTACATTTAGGACACAGTCCATTGAGCTCACAGTCACAGGGCTTTAAGGCTCAAAGGCTGCAGTCCAGCTAATCCAGCAGAGGGAGGCACAACTGTGAAAGGGAGAAAATAAAATTAGGCCTACCTGGCAATGAGGCAAAAAAAAAAACCAGGTCTCACTCTTTTCAGAACTCAGAACTGCAAACAGTTGACATCCAGCCAACAGAGCAAGATGCAGAGTCCCAGTAGGGGCATTTTTCGTAATGGGTCAGTGACCCAACAACATGCCTTTTTAATTTTTTTTTCTGGAAAAGTCCATCCACATTTCATAGAATGTATGTCGCCTTTCCACCATGTAGGCCACTCCTGACATGTCTCGGTGGGTCAGAGGGATTACTCCTTCAGGGGCATTCTCTACCACCACCTGTCCCAAATCATACTCCATCAAGGCCACCACTGGAGAAGAGGATGGAGGAATTAGGGGATGGCCTCCTTCTAACAGACACTGGAGGAACACTGGCTTCCCCGATAGACTTTTCAGGCTCTCTGGCCCATTGTGCGTTTCAGTCCAGCTGACATGCTAACATGGTCAGGCTTAGTCAAACACTGATGCTCCATCATCTCCATGTTGGCCTCCTGCTACCACTCTTCGACATCCTTGGCAGTGATGACTCTACTTCACCCCAACACGTACCACCAATTGCTTTCCTTAAATTTCGTGAAGGCGACCTTGTCACCAAGATTAGAAGGTGTGGAGTCAGGAAGGTAGATGGTCACATTGCAGGGTGAACAGTTGACATAGCACCAATCACCAGTCCCATCTTCGGTTAGGAATCCAAATTTCCTTTTCTGGAAAAGGGTCACCACCGAATCCTGAGTACATTGTTTCTCAAAATGGTTAAACGTAGACTCTTGTAACCACACTTCGGTGAGGGCATCTGAGAATTAATTTCTTCAAGAAATGAAAAGTTCCAGGATGGATTATGTCTATAAGGATACTTGCAGGGAGAGGGTAGGGTGCCCCATATGACATTCTCCCAGTCAAACGCCTCTGGCAGGTATGCTATGTAAGGCAGGGAATCAGAGGCTTTTGCCACTACTATCTCCTCATTGTCCTCCTCATCCTCCTCCTCCTTGATTTTCCGATACACCGGATGCAGATTTAATAAGGCTAGGCATTATGCATGGACTTGCCTCTGACCTCTGAAGGTCCTGGCTGGAATACGAAACAGCTCACCTCCCCCTGACTCAGAGCTCCAATTTGGTGTGACCTCTTCAGACATGCAGGACCAGCACTGGATCTTGACCTCACTGCAAATGTGGCCCAATGCATTGCATGGTAATTCTCCAGCCCACATATGTGGACATCTCCCTTTCAGGTTGCTCTGGCTGCAGTAAAGCATCCTCATACCCTGGTGTGGTGAGGAAAATAAGCTCCTCTAGATCTGGCATGTCTTGAGGTGTATCCATCAGGTCTCCAAAGTGCAGACTGCAGGCACATGGTACATGGTGCTGCTGCATTGTATGGCAATCTGCAGTAAGGCTGGGGCAGACTTGCGTTTGCCCCAGAGCTTGCAGGATCCAGCATAAACTTAGTTTCTGCACAGAGTAGCGCATAGCGTTACCAACAAGTAACGCTATTTGCAGTCTGTCTATTAATCTCTATGGTAAGCGGACACTTACCGCAGCCACTGTGGCGCCCCTCTGGCTAGGCGCCCCAGGGAAGTACTACACTGTGACAACAAATGTGTTATCCCTGTAAGTTGTCAGTTCAGGGTTTAACCTGTCGAGTCTGTGCTTACACACACTTAGGACTAGGCCACTTAGAATAGGGGGGACTGGTAATTTAGTAGGTCCCAAAAGGGGGTGGAGCCTAGGGTAGAAGTAGTAAGAGAGTGACAGTTGAGACCAGACAGTGCTGGGAAGGCAGTCAGGAAGGACAGGCCTGACAGCACAGCCGACAAGAGGGAGCCCCATCTTTCAGTCGGGGCCTGGTCAGGACTGGTTGGAGCCAGCAGGTCACGTTGAGGGAAACACCGGCAACGCGGGAAGCCGAGGTGGCCAGAAGTTCAACTCTGACCGCAGACCGACAAGCTGCAGGCCCATAGAACCCGGATTGCTGACAGCGCCACAAGGTACCTCGCCCCTCAGGACTAAGAAGCAGTTCAGTACACTAGAGGAGAAGGGTCAGAATTCCGGTGGTGGGAGGCTTTGCATACTTGGACTTCCCGTCCGTACCGGTAGGGCACAGACCTTGCCTACTAGCTACAGACTGTGAGACTGGCGGGAGAGCTCTGTGAGGTTGGTAGAGACTAGGAAGAGTGGAGTTAACCCTGAATGACAAAGAGAGGACACCTAGAGACTCCATAAGGGGGACTCTGAGCTGGCAACATCCACCTGGTAAACCAAACTGTACGGTGTTCCATTTTACCATCTGCCGGTACCTAGTAAAGTGGAGTAAACTTGAAATGGTCTCCGTTGTTCTTCCCGCCAGTGCCCGGAGGGCTCAGCACCATCAGCAGCTCATCAGAGGGGTAAGAACTGCAAAACCTACAACTCCCCTCATCCACATCCAACACCGCTGTCCTGAGGAAATAGCTCCACCTGTAGGGAGCTGGACTACTCTCTGCTGCACCCACCATCACCTCAGCGGCTGGCTTGCAGCGCCGGTACCATATTACCGGGAACTACAGGTGGCATCACGTTCCCCTGTAAATACTCCCTTCTCCCCCACCATCTACTCAAATGATAACCAGGGCACGGAACCGGGATCCCGACCACCCGTGATCTCCCCATCCAAACCACCATCAGACCCGGTGTCCGAGTACCCCCTATGCCTGGCTACATCAGCCACTACCTCCACAGAGATCTCCAGGATATGAGCTTTTGCAGAGCACACAGGAATACACTGCAAACAGCATTTCCTGTGCGCTCAGCAAAAGCGCCTACCCTGTAGAGCCTGCGTCTGCGGTAAGCGTCCAGTTGCCATAGGGGTCAATAGACAGGCGGCGCATAGCATTACCTGCTGGTAATGCTGTGGTCTACTCCAGCCAGAAACTAAGTTTCTGCCGGATCCTACAGGCTCAGGGGCAGACGCAAGTCTGACCATAGCCTAACTTGTCTTTCTTTTGCCTAGGGTCCCACCTCTTCCAGCTCCAGGATCCAATCACTTAGGGGATATTATTGTTTTCCCAATCGAGTTTCCTAGCTCTTTACTAAAGAGGACATGTCACCCCACCCCCATGGATTAGAATCTAATTGCAGCACTGTAAGCAGCATGTATACTGTATTCAGGCAAGGGGTCACCCATGTTTCTGTGTAGTAACCCGAGATATAGACTTAGAAAACCTTACAGTTAGAAGCCATGGAGGCTGGCCCTTGTGCTGCAGCCACCTCGTAGCACGGGGGCATTTCACTCCCCCTGCATCTCTGAGCCGCCTTTTTTAAATGTGTTCACCGCCTTCCTCCTGCCAGTCATGTCACCCATGTCCTCGCCTGCACTCTGCGCGTCCTTGTGCTGTTGACGCAGGCGCAGAGCGAGGTATTGCTTATTGCCGCCCAGCCGCCTGTCCCGCCTCCTGCTCTGACATCAGAGCCTTTGCTCAACCTGCTCCATAGCATTGCATGCAGCAGGGCAGGGAAAGTAGAGGATGCCTGTCCCACCTCCTGCTTGATGTCCTCTACTTTCCCCGACTTGCTCCGTAGCATAACACGGAGCAAGGTGGGGAAAGTAAAGGACACCTGTCCCACCTCCTGCTGTGGCATCCTCTACTTTCCCTGCCCTGCTCCATAGCATAACACAGAGCAGGGTGGGGAAAGCAGAGGACATCACAGCAGGAGGCGGGACAGGCGGCTGGCGCGGTGATAAGCAAAACCTCGCTCTGCACATGCATCAACAGGACAAGGATGCGCTCTGTCCGGGAGGACTGACGTCACCTCTTACATTTCCCCGCCTCCTCTCACTTCGGTAAACTCCGGCTGTGTCCGGAATGACGCTTCACGTCGCGCGCATGCGCACAACGGTTGTAAACAATGAGACGTTACGGGCCGCTCGTTATTTAAGGACGGCGTTCAGCGTGGACGCTGCTCCATACTCGCGGTTCACTCGCATTTATCACTACTACGTGTGGTCAGGTAAAGCATTCCCTCTCTGGGACTTTTCATTATATTTAGCTGCGATTTACCATAGTTACAAGTTTGTTTATATTGGGGACACTTGTTTCTCTATAGTGGGTCCATACTATCCTGGAACTAGGACTAGCTGCTGACAGCACTACTTCATATGACAATCTGGTAATGTGCCATGTTACGTCTCAGTGGTGCCCTTTTGGTGATGGTATATTGTTGTACTTCTGTTTATACCACTTTACTTTTATTGATATTAGGTACATACGTATGAGATCGTTGGCACTATTAATAAGAGTTTTTTCTTGACTTGGTGATAATTATATGCCAAGAGAAGTCTCAATAAAGGTAACAATCTGGCACTTTTACCTAGATTGTCATACTCCCATAACTTATGCATTCTAGATATGCTTGTTATTAATATGATTTTTCTAGTTACCAGATATAGTATTGGCACCTGACTTATAAAAATCAGCACAAGATTACTTAGCGAAAACCTCAGATTTAAAGGTATACACACACTATTGTTTTTTACCTTGGATGATCTATTTGCTTCTTTAGACTAGTTATTGAGTTTATTATGTTAATGAAAGAGAAACGATACGTATATTCAAGAAGGTGTTAGGCTATAATTTGTTTGTTTGATATGCAAATTGCAATATAATTATAGGTCTTATGACTGCATTAACACATGTTCTGTATCTTTGATTTTATGGCATTTGAACCAGCTGTTACGTGATCAAGGCAAGTAATGCCGAAACGTTGTGGATATACAGCATTTCTGTGAGATCAGAACCAAATAAACTATTTTTTTGCTTCACATCAACCATACCTGGATTTCATTTTCTCTTTTTGAGTGTGACAGAAATACCTATTATAGTGTTTGAACTCATTTTTCTGGGCACCTCCTTTAGGAAGGGGTGAGCAGACCTATTTCTATATATATAAAAGTAAAACAAAATCCTTTGCTCTCCTGTCAGCAACTTATTTAGAGATCATATCTCCCAACTCAGGATATAAGTGTGGCGCCCCTGCGACCAGGGTGGCCACAGGCAAGAACTGCAGCCAGGAAGGTGGAGACAGTGTAACACAGAAACACCTTCACACACACACACCCACAGACACAAGACCCAACCCAGAGCCCAGGACTCTAGGTGGGCAAGGGGTGGTAGGGTCAGTCACAGTGGGTGGGACGTAGGCAAGGTGATGGACCAGGTACATAAGGGGAAAACTGGGAAGTAGCAGTAGTAGGCCAGAGGGTGCCGAGCAGTAAAGACCAAGAGGAGCTGAACAGCAGAGTGAGCAGGAAGCGACTTCCCTGAAGGTTTCGGGTTCCCTGGAGGTGCAGAATCCTGCAAGGCCTAAGCCCCTGTAGAGAAAGCCTGCTCCACAGCCCATAAGCAAAGGGAAGGGGAAAGACTGGACCAGTGCAGCTGGGTCCGAGGTAAATGGCAGCGGTGCCAGAGGATGACTGACAGGAGGGATCCCCTGATGTACGCCATAGTCACACGAATAGGAAAGAGCCTTGTGGTCCGTTGCAACATAGGGACACTGGAAGGCTAGGCTGGGACCAGAGAGTCGGCTCTGAGGTGACCGTAGCTACATGCCGGATCACATACACACCGACGGGGAGTTCAGATTCCAAGCCTGATCTCCTCACACACGTGCAGGAGTAACAGCAACATATAGGAACCAGAGCTTGCTACCCACACATAGGGAGAAGCCAAACAAGGATCCGAGTTGTCTACCATACAGTACACGGGGAGAAGAGAATTGTAGAAATGCCTGAATGGTAGAGAGAAAGAGAAGGGTCTGAAGCAGGAACCTGGCTGCAGTATAGTAACTGAAAGTGTGGAGTTTAACCGTTTAAAGGCTGCACAACTTTGTGAACTGTGAACTGTACTGAGAAGAGCTTCAGTAAAACCCGGTGAACCCTGCCAGTGTCTCCCGTGTTTGATTCCCTGCATGATAAACTGTTTTACACCCTGTCAGGAGCAGCCTGACCCACGGCGGGCTCATCCATCCGGCTGCAGCACCATCCATCCTCCTGGCAGAAGAAAGCAGCAGCGGTGGTCCCCCATTGACCACAACCCGTGGGTGGCGTCACGACTATCCCTGTAAATAACCCCTTTTACTTGTAGGCACTGTCCGGACCAAGATCGCCGTGATAATCCCCGTGCTACCCCGGTCCGGTAGCGAGTACCCCATCCCAGTGGGCTCCACAACTTGGCATCACGAACAGGATTGACCCGGTCCAACAGAACCGGACTCCGTGTGCCTAAAACTCGAGATTTGGACTGTTCTACTAAATCTGTGCTTAATGGCGGCCATAGGAGCCTAAGACCATGTGCAGAGGAGGCGTGCCAAGAGCTCCCATCGTGGGCCAATCCGGTCCAAAGCAGGAAAAGAAAGGCCCCCTCTGGCTCCCCTTAACTCTGGGGGAGCCAGCCATCAATCCAAAATAAGGACCTCCGCCCCAAACTGCAGTGACCAATGATGATATGGCGGGAGCTGGAGAAAATGCCCAAAGAAGACGGGGAGAGCAACAGGATAGAGTGCGGCAGCCATTGCTAGACATCCGGGCGGAAGAGCACGACGCCAGGCTGAGCGACAATATCGGAAGAAATGCGTTGATCCTGACGGGCTCACAGAAGTTGGAAGTCGAGGAACCCAGAGAGTGAGAAAGACTCAGTGACCGAAAAGACATGGCCGAAGGCAGTGAAAGAGTTCCGGAGTCTCGAGATACCCAGCGGGGAATATTGAGGCTGCTACCATACCAGCCCACCCGAGCTCATACCAGGATAAAGAACCGCTATCAGCAGTTTCTGGCTAAGCACAGCGAATGGGCTCAGACCTCCGACACTACCCGAAGCGAGGAAGATTACAGGAAAGGAGAAAAAGGTCCATATGGTATCTGAGTAAGGAGATTATCTCTAAGACCCAAGACAGATGCGGAGTTCTCCGAGACTGCAGACCCGGGTTCAACTACTGACCCTGAAGTCAGCACAGACCCACAACTAAAAGAATGCCCGGAGGCGATTGTAGTGAACGACCCAGAAAAGACTCTGACAACCACGGGAACACAGACCGCGTACTGTCATCTAGTGTCATGTTCCTTGGAGCCCCTTGAGCTGTTCCCGAAAAGGAAGCCGGAGGCGTTGCCATGGAAGAAGTGAGGACCCCGGACTTCTTCAAGCAAGTGTAAGTGTGAATGTGATGTGTTCCTTATTGATCCCATCCCAATCCTGAATGAATGAATAGCCTTTTTCTGTTTGTCATTTGTGTTTTTCTTGATGGACAATCAATGCCATGAACAGTGAGTGGTATTAACATTAATGTATATAGTTAGAGTGCTTTGTGTGCTCTCTATTGGTTTTACGACCAACCAAAACTGAGAAACTGTTTGCACTTTGTAGAAATGGGATTTGAACTAAGGCTGCTAAGTGTGCTTTTGAAGAGTTTTGAAGCACTATTGCCTATTTTTGGAAGTTTTATTACTTTTAAGAAAGTAAAGTGACTTTTTAATGTGACATTTTGAAGTTTAGCACTTGATGCGTGTGCTTAAAAGTTAGAGGGCCGGTATGGTATACCACAGGACTCTTGAGACTGGAAAGTACAATTGTGTAACCCGTATCCTGAAAGGGTTAAAGAAAGTGTGGTAATAAGATGCCGGTACGGAGAGTAACACCTTAGCCACAAGCTGGTGACCCAAGTGCCTGGAGGCCTTAGCACTTATAGCCAGGAGTAAGGTGTATACCCTGTGTTTAACGTGTACATAGTTAACTAATACAACATTTAAGATCCGTGCCTCCTTAATTGGAAGAAAGTAATGTTTATCTGGGGGAACCATGCCGGTTGGCGTGGGGACACGCCGGTTTAACTCCGGGGGAATGTGGCGCCCCTGGGACCAGGGTGGCAGCAGGTAAGATCTGCAGCCAGGAAGGTGGAGACAGTTTAACAGAGAAACACCTTCACACACACACCCACAGACACAAGACCCAACCGGAGCCCGGGACTCTAGGCGGGCAAGGGGTGGTATGGCCAGTCACAGTGGGACATAGGCAAGGTGACGGACCAGGTACATGAGGGGAAAACCAGGAAGTAGCAGTAGTAGGCCAGAGGATGCCGAGCAGTAAAGACCAAGAGGAGCTGAACAGCAGAGTGAGCAGGAAGCGACTTCCCTGAAGGTTTCGGGTTCCCTGGAGGTGCAGAATCCTGCGAAGCCTAAGCCCCTGTAGAGAAAGCCCGCTCCACAGCCCGTAAGCAAAGGGAAGGGGAAAGACCGGACTAGTGCAGCTGGGTCCGAGGAAAATGGCAGCGGTGCCAGAGTACGACTGACAGGAGGGATCACCTGATGGACGCCGTAGTCACACAGGTAGGAAAGAGCCTGGTGATCCCCTGAAACATAGGGACACAGGAAGGCTAGGCTGGGACCAGAGAGTCGGCTCTGAGGTGACCGTAGCTACATGCCAGATGACAGAAACACCGACGGGGAGTTCAGATTCCAAGCCTGATCTCCTCACACACGTGCAAGAGGTACAGCAACATATAGGAACCAAAGCTTGCTACCCACACATAGGACTTGTTCACACATATCAGCTTTTTTGACATTCTCTGCATTTTTTAGTTGTTTATAAAAAACGCACATGCGTTAACGCATGGTGCACATAAGTGTACATGCGTTTTTTAACAATACATGCGTTTTTTTCCACCATTCCAAAAAACACTCCATGCAGCATTTTTTGGGTGCTGTAAAAAACGCATGGGTTGTTTAAAAAACGCATGCGTTTTTTTAACATGGGGCCCTATGGGAAACGCATGCGTTAACGCATGGCACATATAGGCACCTGCGTTAACGCATATGCGTTTTTAATGAAAAAATGACTAAGTCCATAAACTTCTGAAAAATGTTCAGAACCACAGGGGACACTATTTGGTACCCTTAGAAAAACTGATCAGTTTTTCTAAAGGCTAAAAAAACGCATTGGTAAATGTGAACAAGGCCATAGGGAGAAGCCATACAAGGATCCGAGTTGCCCTCCATACAGCACACGTGGAGAAGAGATGTGTAGAAAAACCTGAATGGTAGAGAGAAAGAGAAGGGTCTGAAGCAGGAACCTGGCTGCAGTAAAGTTACTGGAAGTGTGGAGTTTAACCTGTAAAAGGCTGTACAACTTTGTGAACTGTACTGAGAGGAGCTTCAGTAAAACCCGGTGAACCCTGCCAGTGTCTCCCGTGTGTGATTGCCTGCATGATAAACTGTTTTACACCCTGTCAGGAGCAGCCCGACCCACGGCTGCAGCATCATCTATCCTCCTGGCAGAAAAAAGCATCAGCGGTGGTCCCCCATTGACCACAACCCGTGGGTGGCGTCACGACTATCCCTGTAAATAACCCCTTTTACTTGTGGGCTTGAGACACGGTTCGGACCAAGACCGCTGTGATAACCCCCATGCTACCCCGGTCTTGTACCGAGTACCCCGTCCCAGTGGGCTCCACATAAGTGTTGATTAGCACTTGTACTTCTGAGCATTTTCATTGTAACCTGTTGACTGAGGTTATTATACTCTGCTCACCATTTTTGGACCATTCGGATATCCAACATCTTTTTCTTTTCCATGATTCCTTTCATGTACTTCATGGAATAGCTCTTTCTATTTGCACTCTTTTTGCCTGGGGTTCAAAATACCAGTATGGTATTTTTCTTGTTCATCTGTTTACACACAGTACTGTACCATAGCATATGGCAGATAGAACCCTCACCAAGAAAAGCAGACACCCCCAAAAGAATCAGAATTAAAAGACCCTACGAGATCCAAAGCATGGATTTAGATCTTTTTAGGGTTGGCAAGTGCAGGGCTTTCACAAACAGATAACCTGGGGTCACACATAAGCCCTGGATCTGTTATTTGCATCAATTTTTCAACTTTAGAATTCTAAGTCCAAAAACTGATGCTGTTAATGGATCATTGACTCAAGTGTGACTGCTCTGCTATGCGTTTTTTAACAGCACCCAAAATATCCTGCAAGCAGAGTTTTTTGGGTGCAGTAAAAAAATGGATCTGTTTTTTAACATGGGGCCCTATAGGATATGGATCCATTAACAAATGGCACACATAGGCACCATCCGTTAATGCAGGGGTGGGCAGCTCCAGGCCTCGAGGGCCGCACACAGTCCAGGTTTTCTGGATATCCTTAGCATTTGACAGTTGGAACCATCACCTGTGCAGGAGATTAAATTACCAACTGTCAAATGCTAAGGATATACAGAAAACCTGTACTGTGTACGGCCCTCGAGGCCTGGAGTTGCCCACCCCTGCATTAACGGATCCATTTTTGCTAGCATTTTTTGGCAAAAAATGGCAAAGTCCAAAAAACGCATAGCTGCACAGGAGGCTCAAAAAACAGCCCTAAAATAACGGATCTGTTATTGAAACCAGTAAAAAAAACTGATTGGCATGTGTGACCCTAACCATAGGGTTTCTCTGCTGGCATTACTCATGTCACAGACGAGTTACGTGCCGTAAGGTCCCTTGGCATTCCACCTGCTCATTTCCACTTTTCATTGCAGTCAAGTGTAGCAGTTGGCTCCCCCAGGGAATTGAAGAAGCCAAAATGCTTTAATATAATGGGCATGGGTGTGGAATGAAACTAGCAGGACTACCCAATCTGTGTGTGAGAGCATGGCATTTGCCAACCCTTATTGCTTTGAGTCTTGTGGGGTATAGTAATTTGAGTGCTACTGTTTTGAGGGTGAAGTTTTGGGGAAGGTAGGTGTGTCACAGTCCGCGCTGCCAAGAAATCCGCTCGTGAATAATGCTAGTAATCGGTATCCAGATTAATCCTTTTTATTTATCCAACGCGTTTCAACGCCCTCCTGGCGTCTTCCTCTGGGATGACTACCCAATCTGTGTGTGAGAGCATGGCATTTGCCAACCCTTATTGCTTTGAGTCTTGTGGGGTATAGTAATTTGAGTGCTACTGTTTTGAGGGTGTCTGTTTTCATTGCAGAAAGGTCTATCTAAAGGCCCGTTACACGCAACAATATCGTGAACGATATCGTTGCAGCGATGTCAAAACGACATCATTGTGTGTGACACGTATCAACAATGAACGATAAGTGGTTGATTGTTGATCGTAGATTTATGGTCCTGTGCATAAATCTATCGATGGTCTCCCGCTGGGCGCCCAGCATCTGTTCGTGTGACAGCAGGAGACCAAAAATGGACGAGCTCCCAGTGCTGCACAGCAAGCGTTGGGAGCTGGTTACCATGGTAAACAGCGGGTATATAGGCAGCGCCTAGTGCCTAGTTACCCTATGTATACCCTGGTTACGAGCCTTCTACGCTTACAGGCTGGTATCCAAGGCACAGAGCACGTAAATAGGGACAGCGCTGTCCCTAGTTACCTGCTGTGTACCTTGGATACCAGCCTGTAGGGGAAAAGACTGGTAACCAGGATATACATTGGGTAACTAGGCGCTGGGCGTTGCCTAGATACCCACTGTTTACCATGGTTACCAGCCTGCTCCCGCTTACCGCAGCCTGGCAGCAGGAGCTAGACAGCGTGGAAAGAATATTTTATTCTTTTCCACGATGTCCCTGGTCCACTGGTCGCTGGTGAGTCTGTCTGTGTAACAGCTCACCAGCGAACAGTTCACTATGTTGCAGCGATCCACATCGTTAATCGGATAGCTGCCACATCGCAGCATGTAACGGGGCCTTAACTTTACATTCTATTGCCAATTGAATTTAAATTTATGCATGTATAGCTGCCTGGACACAATTTAAATTGACCTTTTTTTAACTGTAACTAGGGTTTATTTTAGGCTAGGGTCAGACTTGCATCATGCATTTGCTAAATGCATGCTTATTTTCATGTACAAATGTTGAAAAATGCATGCGTTAACTCACCCATAGGCTCCAATGCAAAAAACGCATTGCAAAAGTGATATGTTGCCAAAGGAGAAAACACGTGTTTAATATGACCGGGATCTGGGGAAGGACACTCAAGTAGATACGAGTATCAACAAAAAGCTTTATTAATTATCAAAAAGGCATGTAAAACATGAGGACAAAGTTAAAAACAATTAAAAAAACAGTGTGGAGACACTTAACACAAACAACCTAGCCCACTCACAAATGGGAATATTATGTAATTGCTCACAAAATCCTAAAGACTAGAAAACACTGAATGAGGGCGCCTTCATACTGGGCGTTTGGAATGCAGCACACGAACTCAGCCAAACGCTTGCGCACATGCGTTCCTATGTTTAACAAGGGAACGCATGTGCCTGCGTTTGGCTGCGTTCGGTTGCGTTTGCGCTCGGATGCGCAAAATTTTTACGCCTCCGAACGCAGCATGTTGCATTTTTTGTGCGTCGCGGGCTCTTGTTTTATCTGCAAGTGCCTGCAAGTGCACAAAAAATGCATGGAAGTCAATGGATCCACAGTGTTCTCGCATGACAGCAGCAGGAGAACGCTGCGGATCTCATTGAAATCTCTCCCAGTGGCCGCCGATGATCAGCGTCGGCCTCCGGGAGATCAGCTGGAGCCTCCACTGATCTCCCGCCGGTGTCGGAGATTTGAAGATACGGCTGATCTGACAGCTGTTTAAATCTCCCGCGCCGACACCGAAGAGGTGATGTCGGCGCGGGAGATTTGAAGCTGCAATCAGCTGTTTCTTATCTCCTGCACTGATATAACCCTATTCGGTGTCGGCGGGGGAGATTTAAACAGCTGTCAGATCAGCTGTATCTTCAAATCTCCCGCGCCGACACCGGCGGGAGATCAGCTATGTCCAGGAGGAGGAGATCTCTGCCGCGGATCTCCTCCTCCCGGCCGCCCCCGAGATAGTTGATTGAATGGCCGGGGTGCATATTAATGTGAACGCATGCAGAGATTCTCCGCTGCATTCACATTAATATGGCTGCGTTTGCACTGCGTTTGTGTCTGCATGCCATACGCATGCAGACACAAACGCCAGTGTGCAGACGCCCTAATTGTGTGCAAAGCTGATGACAATATAAGGTGCACTAAATATGCAAATAGTGAGCACTAGATGTAGCACATAGAATTTCAGGTAATTGAATGATGATCATGTAGCACAAATCATTCAAACATAACTGTCATGACCTGTCCAGATAACACTGAACAGATACTAGAAAATACATAAGCCAGCGCATTGCGTGGACCTGCTGCCGTCCGTTCAACTGCAATTTTCATCACCGCATACGTCGCTATCGTGCTGGAAACGCAGTCCAGTACCGTGTTACTCACGACCTGTCACACAGCAGCGCTGGAGGTTTACAGCGCGCAAGGAAACGTGTTGCACGTTCGTGCGCGGTAAAGCGCCTCGAGCGTGTGGGGACAGTCGTGCAGAAAACGGTAACTAGGACTGCGGTTCCAGCACGCAAGCGAAGCTATGCGTTGGAAATTGTAGTAAACGGATCCGCAGCCAGTCCACGCAATGGACCCTGGCCTAAGTGGTGGACAAAAAGGTACACAAAGACAACTGGTATATTGTACACAAAGCATGCTTTCAGCCGCAATATCGTTCCGATATTGCATACGATTTCACGGGAGAGTGCACATTTTTGGCACTTGTCCAAGATCGCATAGGAGATGTTACACAGGGAGATATCGGCAGGCAACGCAACTACGATGTGGTACGCCCCTCTTGCACACTGCGTCTGAGCAACTCAGGGAACGACCAATTAACATCGGAGTGAATAGGGGAAGTTGCGCTCCAAATCGTAGTTGCGCTGTCACACAGCATGATCTAGCCAGATCGCCTAGCCAATATTGCACGGTTGAAGAGCATGCACGATCCAAAAACGATATCATAGCTGCATCGTTTTTGATTCGCATTGCCCATTTACACGACACAATGCACGAACGATATCAACTGCAATGCCCGTACCACGTGACTTTTTATCGTAGTTGCGTTGCGATATCGCGACGTGTAAAGCGGCCTTAAGAGCGCTATTAAACACAAAAATATGTCATGGGAAGGAACCCTGGTTAAAGCCCTGCAAAGAAGGCAAAGGCAAATGCAGACATGAAAGAAGCAGTGCATCTATTATAAAGCTACACACAGTCTGTTAGGTGGCCCATGGCCCAAGTTCAGTACTTTACTACCCCTGTCAAACTAAGTGAACGTTAGTTAGAGCATAGGCAGTGAGGGCACGTCTCCCAACGTGTGTTGCCGCCTCTATGGACAGCTTCCTCAGGGGAATAGTGCTGTGTAGTTACCTATGTCCCATATTTTTTATGTGGAGCCTTCAGTAATGGCGTCCGCTCGTGATACGGCACCTAAGGCCGGAAGTGACGTGTAATACCAATGCCGGCGGCGAGATGTGTACGCAGACATCGCTACGCGACAGCTGCGCATGTGCAGACCGGCCGGTCGTTGTTGCGCACGTTGCTAGGAAGCGAAGGCTTCCTGACAGAGGGCAGGATAGGGAAAAGTAGTGAACATATACGAAGTATCTGATCCTTTGTTTAGCGTAAGTGTTATTCTAACCAAAATGCACAGGAGTATAAGATAATAGAGTACCCACACCCCTCCCCTTCTTCTACGTATCTGTGCCCACGCACACCCCTCCCCTTCTTTCTGCATTGCAAAAGTGCAATGCGTTTGATGCTATGCGTTTTTGGTAGTGCACCCAAAAACGCGGTCTGCAGTATTTTTGGGCGTGTTATTGAAAACGAATGCATGTTTTTAACAAGGGAGTCATGCGTTAACGCATGTGTTAAAAATGAATACACATGTCATGAAAATGGCAAGGGAAAAAAAGCATCCTTTACTGCATCCCTCAAACGGATGCGACATCCCAAATTTGACCCTAGCCTTGCAGGGCATATATTTTGGGCATCCTCAAAATCCTGAGAAATTATGCCAGGTTTATCTTCAGGATGGGTCTTATATTTAGGTAGACAGGGTATTTGGCTAGGTTCACACTTGGTAGGGTAATTGCGGTTAACGCATCCAGATCTGGATGCGGTATGCGCAATTGCCTTCAGACACATTTTGTTCACAAAATGTGTCCGGCAAACCGCATTGCGGTAACCGGATTGCTCAGGATGTGTACAGCATTTACTATTTTATGAATGAACCAGGCGGCTCAGCACTGTGTAGTAGATACAGTACGTAATGTACGTACTGTATGAGCCGCTAGCCTTGGCCCTGAAAACATTAACATTAGGTCTATGGGCAGCGCATCGCCATAGACCTAATGTTAATGCTTTCAGGATCAAGTTTAGCGGCTCATACAGTACGTACCTTACGTACTGTATCGTACCTAATACACAGCGCTGAGCCGCTGGGTTCATTCATAAAATCGTAAATGCCGACAATAGCCGGCAATACTATAAATGCTAAGATTAACCCCTCACATGCCCACCTGAGTGGACAGCATGTCTCTAGGGAGGGGGGCACCCCATAGAGACATGTTGCCCACATCTATTGATAACATTTAACCCTGTGTTCATCCCTGCGGCAGCAGGGATGAACAAAGCATATGGCTGCCGCAGGTATTCATATGTGCCTTGCAGCAGCGGCATAGGCTCCCATAGGAGCCCATTATAGCAAGCCTCCTGCGGTTTGCAAACCTCTGCGAAAACTTCAGTCTGCAGGATTTTTACCGCAGGCTGGAATTCCGCAAACGGTAACTGGATTGCATGTAGTGCAATCCAGTTGCTATAATGGGCTCCTATGGGCTGCGGTTTCTGATCTGGTTTTGAGCACTTTTACTGCTCAAAACCAGATCTGGATCCGCAGTGTCCTGCCACAAGTATGACCCTAGCCTTAGAGTATTATATTATAATGTGAGTGACAATTCCTACATTGTTATAAGTGTTCTTGTTTGCCTAGGGTCACACTTGAGCCTTGGATCCGTTAAAACCATCAGTTTTTCACAGTTGAAAATGGCTAGGATCACACAAAAGCCCTGGATCCATTATCTGCATCAGTTTTTCAACTTAGGCTAGGGCCACATTTACGTTTTGACCCTTGCCTACCGGATTGCGCTTTTAACTTAGTACTTTTTCCCAGTACCGGGTCAAAGCGGAAATGTGACCATAGCCTTAGAATTTTGTTAAAAATTGATCCCTTAAGATAAAGGTACCAAGCGTTAATGCATAGCGGTTTTTTAGATGCAAAAATGGCATTTCTCAAAAACGGAATCAGGTTTTGAAAATGGGAAAAAAGTGACTCCCATGTGGGACCCCAGCCAATGTTGAAAAACTGATCTGTTAAAGGATCCATAGGATCCAATGCAAAGGACGCAGTGTCAAAAGTGCACTGAAAAAACGCTATGCGTTTTTGAAACTGCATCAAAAAATGCTGCTAGCAGCGTTTTTGGGTGCAGTAAAAAAATGCATGCTTTTTTTTAACATGGGCCCTATGGGAAATGCATACGTACATATAGGTAACATGCGTTAACGCATAGCGGTTTTTTAGATGCAAAAATGGCATTTTACAAAAACGGAATCAGGTTTTGGAAATAGAAAAAAACTGACTGCCAAGTGTGACCGTAGCCTTTGATTATGTTAATGCTTAATTTTGTTTTAGGAATGACAAACGAAATGTATTAGGCGGGCGTCACACGCTACGATATATGTAAAGATGTTGTTGGAAAGTGCCTAATTTGGCATCGCTCCTACGACATCGTTGCGTGTGACAGGTGGATCTGACTAGCGATAAGTGCTCAGATCGTTATATACAGATATGAGAAACGGACCTCATATCACACGATGTCGATCATCCAATCTGCTGCAATGTTCTGTGTGACACCGCCATAACCGATCTCCTGACCGATTTCTCCTATTCACATCATTGACAAGCATCAATCACTGGTTGTGTGAGTGATACCTGCACGTAACATCGCTGCTGCGTCCTGAACGTTATCTATACATGTGACACCTCACGATGTTGTCCACAAGCGCACACTACTGACATCGTTATTGAGTTCCCTCACAAAATCGTAGAGTGTGACGGCCGCCTTAGCCAAATGAACCTATTTGGTAACTGATGCAAATGGAAAGCAAAGGGACCTAACTGATTAATCTGGGGTTCATGCAGTTTCCATTTGATATTTCTTATGCAGAACAGAAGAAAAAGTTTTGCAAGCTGTGGCTTTCCTTGAATGCTAAAAAATGATGAAAAATGTAAACCAAATTAATTTATGGTCCCCAAATACATCAACATCAAATTCAATATGGGCATGAGTTCTATTTTTTTGCTCCTACAATGGAATAGACAAATGGAACAGCAAGCTGATGTATGATCAGTGCCTTAGCTATGATGAAAAATCAAAGCTTCTACATAACCTCTGAAAACTGATGATATTGTTAACAGTGAAAAAGAATGTAACACCTACATGCCACACTGTTAACAGCAAGACGTAACAAGAACAGGGTAGACATTTGGAGAGAACAAATAAGTGTCAACATTTTCACTGTCAAATGATAGGAATAAAATTCCACACGAGCAGCATGCACTCTGGAGACATCAGATCACAGAGCTGACATCCTAATATAGTGGACACATTGTTAGGATATGTTTAGAATGATGACCAAATAGGTTATAGATAGGCGTCTGTCATCCTTGGTTAGATTACAACCTTAAGCTTAAACTTTATAGTTTATTTCCCAGTATATTTTTAATTCACACTGTGTACTGGTTTAGCATGTAACTTAATTATATCTTAACCCCTTCACAACAAAGGATATAATTGTGTGCCCTTGGCTGCCTCCGTCCCGTGTGTGAGCTCACAAACTGAACTCACATCATCCCCCAAACATGTCAGCTAATCTGATAAGCTATCATGTGTGGATAACAACACAACTTGGATCAGCGATAAGATTGGCACTGTTAACCCTTTGGTTTGCGCTGATACTCGCATCACTAGCCCTGTGATGTGATCATGAAGCTTCAATGCATTGTCATGACAGCGCGAGGTCAACTGATGATACACGGATGCTGTCATGAATCACTTCCTGCCTGCGATACTAAAGCAGTGTCCTTGGCAGAAAATTATCATTTGTGCTATGCAGAGAGATGCTGAAGCATCTCACTGCATAGCACAAGAGATCACACACTGCAGTGCTGAGACACCCTAAGAAGCAATGTAAAATAAAGAAAAACTTTAAAAAGTTTAAAAACATATTAAAGAAAATAAAAAAAACATAAGTTTAAATCACTCCCCTTTTGCCCTATTCAAAATAAAACTATAAAAAACCCCTATCAAACTCTAAAATCAATTAAAGAGGACCTGTCGCCCCCTGGTGCTATGTTAAATGAATGCAGCACTGAATGCTTGTTTCTAGCCCCCATGTTTCTAGCCTCCCTGTAAGTTGTTAAAAAGACTTTGTAATGTGTACAGATAAGGAGTCCATAGGGACTTACTCAATCATGAGTCATCGATGTTGCTGGTGACCTCCCCACCTCCAGCCCTCGCTGTGCCTTCTCCAGCCCTCAGCGATGACACATACAGGAGGCTGAACAAGAGAGGGATGGAGATGGTACAGAGAAAGCTGGAAGCGGGGAGGACACCAGCAACAGCGATGACTCATTACTGAGCTAGAGACATGGGGGACCCCTTCCCTAAATGCAGCAGACATGCTGCATTGAGAGCTGCATTCAGTTAGTATAGCACCAGGGGGGTTACAGGTCCTCTTTAATCAGATCTGCAAACTACGTAATGGAAAAAAGTCCAAAATCCAAACTTGTGTTTTTTTGGCCGCCACAGCACTGCAAAAAAATGCAATGACAGATGATTAAAACAGCACATCTACCCAAAAATTAGAAACATCAGCTCAAGACGTAAAAAATAAGCCATCACACAGCCCCAGATCCCAAAATATGAGAATGCTACCGGTTGTCAAATGTAGCACCAAAAGCGCAAATCTTTTTCTTTAAAAACTAGTAGATTTTTTTCACCACTTAGATAAAAGTAAAAGTATACATTTTTGGTAGCTATGAACTCTCACCAACCTGAGGCATCATACTGACATACTTTTTTTTACTGGAGAGCAATTATAGGAAATCCTCAAAGTAACATGTAATACTCAGATGCATCCACAGAACTACAGGTTCTAGAGCTCCCCCAAAGTGTACGCTAGTGAGGGTCCCTAGAACAACTGGCTAACTAAGGCTGGGGTCACATTTGGCCAGCCAATTGCGTTCACCGCATCCAGATCCAGATGCGGTGAACGCAATTGGCTTCACACACATTTTTAAGGAAAAATGTGTGCAGAAAACTGCAATCCGGTAACCGCATTGCTCCGGATGTGCCGCAGGGATGAACAGAGTGTTAACTGTGTATTAAAGCATTAATTATTAATATTAGTTGTGTGCAACATGTCTCTAGGGGGTGCCCACCACCCCCCTAGAGACATGCTGCTCACTCCTGTGGGCATGTCAGGGGTTAATAACCCATTTACAGTAAGCCGGCTATTGTCGGCTTTGTACAATTTTATCAATGAAGCCGCGGCTCCCCTGACAGTTGCGCAGATACCGTACGTAATGTACGTATAGTATCTGCCGCTGTCCAGGGTCCTGTAGGCATTTACATTAGATCTATGGGCAGCGCACCACCATAGATCTAATGTAAATGCCTACAGGACCTCGGACAGCGGCAGATACTATACATACATTACGTACAGTATCTGCGCAACTGCCAGGAGAGCCGCGGCTTCATTGATAAAATTGTACAAAGCCGACAATAGCTGGCTTACTGTAAATGGGTTATTAACCCCTGGCATGCTCACAGGAGTGGGCAGCATGTCTCTAGGGAAGGTGGGCACCCCCTAGAGAGATGTCGCACACAACTAATATTAATTATTAATGCTTTATTAAACAGTTAAAACTTTGTTCTTCTCTGCGGCTGCAGGGATGAACAAAGAATAAGGTAACCGCATTGCTCAGGATTACACATCCTGAGCAATTCGGTTACCGCATTGCGGGTCACAGAACCGCTCCGAAAACAGCAATTTGCATGATTTTTCGCGCAGGCTGCAGATCCGGATGCGGTTGTTATAATGGGCTCCTATGTGCTGCGGTTCCTGATCTGGTTTTGAGCATTTTTAATGCTCAAATCCGGATCAGGATCTGCATAGCCCTGCCGCAGATGTGACCCTAGCCTAACAACTCTAAACCTGCAAATACATGAAAACACAGTATACGTATATATATTTATTCAATGTATATATATATGTATATATATGTGGCGCAACTGCGGTCTAGTCACCACAGAGGGGTGCTGCACCCAATCCACGGATGCTGTATCCCTGTCTGCAGTTAACAGGATGGTAAGTCCAGACACCCACAAAAGCACCCAACACACTTGGTCCCAGGGACGATAGGTGGACCCAAGAGAGGGAGGGCCCAGGTAGTCAGTAGGATGGCGGGGAGGAAGGTGGAGTGTGGTAAGTTAGTAGGAAAGCAGTCAGGAAGTAGAAAAGGAAAGAGAACAAGAAGTAGTCAGACAGTTGGCAGAGTGAGTGGAAGGAGAAGGACCCGGAGGACTTGAGCGGAGATGAGGCTCGTCCCAGGTCCCGGGATAGCAGACTGCAGAGAGACAGAGGGAGCCCTAGGGGCATGGGCAGTAGGCAATCCACCGGTGCACCTGAATCTGAAGTAAGGTGGAGCGGCAGGTTGAGAACCAGGAACGGGCCCTGAAGGTGGCGAGGAGACTCTACGCTCCAACCACAGAACCAGAGGCCACGAGATCTAAAGGAGCTGTGGCCGACTCCCGACACATCCACCAAGAAGGTAGCCGTACTAGGGTCAGGGGACATGGCCGGTCACCCAACAGGACCCGTGGCTGCTGGATTGGGGGACTGTGTGTGGAAGTGCGAGCAGGAGTTATGTGAGCAGGCAGTGCTGAGGGAGAGAGACAAACCCGAGAAGAAAAGAACATAAAGGGGGTGTACTGGAAAAGCCATCCTCGTTGCTGAGGACTATCCGGACTGCAATTGAACCAGAACTGTACCCTGTGTTGCTAACAGAGTGAAAGCTAAGTAAACCGGGTTTGGAACTCAGAACTGTGTGTGAGGCTGTTCATTTCCTGCCTGAGGAGCAGTAGACTGATAAGCCGCAGGAGCCTGCCTGTGAGACGCTCCGATCAGTCCCTGCTGCCAGATCAACCCCCGCTGGCTCTCTATCCCCAAGACCTCTACACCGGATGCCCTGGGGACCCGCTCCACCTGTGGGGAGTGAAACCATAAACGCTGCCATTCCATTATCCCCAGAGGTACCGGACCACAGCGGCAGCCACTAAAAGCCGTATACCAAGGGTTACGTCATGACAACCACCCCTAAATCCCTATAACTTCCCCTATTCTATGATCTACTTCCCTTTTTATCGACCGCTCCGGGGCTACGGACCGGGTAACTCCACCGTGACCTCCAATTCCCCAATTTCATCGCCCAACCCGGCTCCGAGTACCCCGCGGCTCCCACGTGGCGCGACAAACTAGGCGTCACGAACTCGGTGTCGCCGGGTCTCATGCGCCTTCCGAACTGTTGTGAAAAGACTGAACTTTTGAGGCCAGAGTAATGGTGACCACAATAGACTGAGACCATGTGCTTGCTGGGGGGCGTGGTGCACTTCCCCATTGTGCACCAGACCAGCACACAGCAGAAAAAATCGCCTACACCCCCTTTGCCCTCCAAGAGTTGGGAGGGCGGACCAAGAGACTGTGTAACTCCACCCAGAGGTGTGACTAACGGCAAAGGAGCAGAGACACGCTCATGGAAGGAGGGCGCACTGGAGAGTTCTGGTGCGAATTGGACGGCAGAGAGTAGAGGGAACCATAGAGTTTGGGGCCTGGTCGGGGCAATGGTGGAGAGAGGCCAAGAGAACTTGGAGCATAGGTGTTAGTCGAGGACTCCCCAGCCCACCATATAAGAGCCTCAGCCAGCAGCCCGGGTTAGACTCCGACTTGCTGCAAGAAGAGGTTCGTGAGCTGAGCTGTCAGCTGGTGCGGACCCAGATTACCACCGTGGAGCGATGGAAGAAGGCCCTGCTGGAGAAGGTGATGACGCATTGGCAGTTTTGCGCCCTGACTACCCAACCTGTACCGCAAAGGAGGAAGAAGTGGAACCTGGTGCTGGGAAAGAGGCGGCAGGTATGGACAATACCCTGGTGGCCGATGAGATCCTCCTTGTGCCGGTCGAGCCCCCTTGTTCTCCAAACCCCAGTCAGACACTCCCGAGTCCGGCCTAGGAAGATGCCCACATTCCCGGTAAGATGCTTGAAGTCCCACTGACCACAGAGCCCCTGTCCCAAGAGGTCAGCGGAGAGCCTGTGGTGTTCTACTGGAAGAACCCGAGTGGGGCGCTGATGGTGTTCCCAGGCGAGGTAGAGTTGGGCAAGGCCGAAATGGAGACCCTGACATGGAACTAGCATGTGAGACGGCGGGTGGCCCAGTGGGAAGTGGAGGAGACAAACCAGAGGGCCCAGCAGCGCACAGTGGAGGGGCTCAACATGCGTGCAAAGACCGAAGCCCACAAAACCCTTCCTGCTGATAGGTGGCCACGGCGGCAGGGAACGGTGACCACAATCAACCTCAGGATAGGCTGGGGATTCCTCGAGGTACCAGGGGAAGGACAGGAGCTCTTCGTCTCTCGCCGAGACATTGAGGAACATCTGCCTGAGGGACAGGGATCTGCACCCCGGGGATCGGGTCACATTCGACTGGCAGAAGGGCTAGCAAAGGCCATACTCCCTTCACAGGGTCTGAGCTGAGATCACAGGAGCAACGGCACATGCTCCAGAGAGGCGTGAGCCCCCAGAGCTGCAGGAGCAAGGGACTAAGACCCCGGTAGTGGAGTACTCGCACCCGGTGATGCTGAGAGATTGAGCGGCGAAACCGGCGGGACTGCCATGGAAGGAAGAGTAATGTGAACGGGTAGAATATCTATACATAGTTAACGGTGTATTTTGTGTGAATGTTTATTATGGACAATTCACCATGGACAGAGAATGGCCAGAACTTTTGTGTAAATCATTTGCACATTATGGTGTGTACTCTGTTGGTTTTAGACCTCTTGCTTTTAATCGTGCCCATTTCACCTGTTGACCATGAAGAAAAACCCACTCGGTGCAGCCGAAAAAACGTTGGTCCATCGCCCTGTCGCCCACCCAGGACCTATGTTGGGGGTTTATTTGTGGTGAGTTCCATCATAGAGACACCTGGTGAGGGACGTTCGCCAAATTAACCCTTTTTGCATTTCCCCTTTTGCTATTTTTATATTTATCCCTTTTTATATACTCATAGTGTGATTTTTGTTATATAACATTTAAGCATAGTACCTCCCGCAAGGGAAGAAGCACTTTTGTATTTGTTTTATTGTTGTTATACATGCATGCTAAAAAAAATGTTCTATTTGTAACATCTATTTAACCCATGTATCTGCATGAGGAAGTCCTAATTTTTGCTAAGGGGGAATGTGGGGCCCCTGCGATCTAGTCGCCACAGAGGGGTACTGCACCCAATCCACAGGTGTGGTATTCCTGTCCGCAGTAAACGGGATGGTAAGCCAGATGTCTGGCCCACAAGGGTCTGGGGTACTCAGGCCTCAGGCGTTTGGGTTCAGTGGATGTCACGGGAGGTCGGTGCCCGAGCCTTTGCCCTTGCGGTGACAACAAAAAAGGGGTATTTACAGGGATAAAAGTTAATGAATGAATGTTGTGATGCCACCTGTAGATCCGGTGATGGCACCGGCGCTTCTGGGGCCACCAGGGTGATGGAAAGCAGTAAGGTGTTTTGGCTCCCTACAAGTGGAGCAGGGTCCCCGGGGCTGTTAGGATTCTCTGCTGGGTAAATCTCTCTTCCTTGCAGACTCGGACTCCAGTGACCGGTGTTCTCCTGGGGTGAGCCGGGACGACTCCTCTGCCCCCCGCCGTACTGTTCCTCTCCTCTGCTTCGGTCCTCACTCTCTGGACCTCATACTGGCTCTGACAGTGCTTTGGGTTCGGGCCTAGCACAGTTCCGGTAACCGTTTTGCTCACTAGGCTCTGAGCTGACCTTCACAGTTCTCCTAACGACTGCACACTGGCTAACTCCACCCCAGCACCTATATTTATAGGGGATCTGGCTTAACAGCAACCAGTGGGGTTCCCCCTACAGGCCTGCAGTGGAAGGTGTTGGGTGTATGTGAGTACCAGATGTGGAAATCCCTTAGTGTACTAGTTGGTTCTGTGGCTTACCTGGCACAGAGCGTACATTCCCCCCTAGTTACCTTCAGTAATCCCGAACTGAGTAAAGTTTTTGTACATTAACAATAACAATAACAGGTATTTACAGAGTCTCAAAACTCAAAAATTTATAAAAATCACTGTGAAACTGGTAAAAATATGAAAAAGCAGACCTTACAGCGCTAGTACATCCGCTGCAGTCTGTAAAAGAAAAGAGTTGTTTTGCCACTACCAGTCCTGTGGCTATGGTCCATGTTTAGACAGGGGAAATCCAGGAAAAAGGGTAAAGTCCTCACAGTAAAGTCTCTGTAGGAATTAAACATATAACGGGTTGACACACTTTACACTCAATTTCCCTATGGGTGCCTCTGCTTAGGAGGCCTGGTCTTACCTTCTCTCCACCCCAGGCACTTTCTATTGCCAACTTAATGTGCATGGGGCTGTGCCCAGTTCCTCCACCCTTCTATACACTAATATTTACTGTCTATTTACATGCAAGTATTCATAGTTACATTTCTTCATTTCCCACCTTATTCTCTATACCTGAGTGGTGGTTGTCCTTGGGTACTGCAACATGACCTACGTGGAATAGGTGTCTCATGTTGTGTACTCAATTCTATGTAAGGTGGTAAAGTGGGAAGTTGTCTGCGAGGCTTTAATCTCACTATAGAACTGGCAGGTTCACTGATTGTAGGAATCTTTGGTTCCGGTACAACAGGCTGTACGTTTTTGTACTTGAATGGGTTCTTCTACTGGTTGATAAAAGGAGAGTACTGGTACTATGACAGCTCCATTACATTGAAGCCAATCTTCTGGGATGTCTCCTAGTACAGTATGGATGACTCTCTCTCTTTGTTATTCAACGGGAGTTGAGAAGCAATCTTTTTCTTGAGGTTTCAGCTGTTCTGGACATTTCTTGAGGTGATCTCTTGAAAATGTCGAGGTTGTTCTTCCTTCATCACAGCTAATTACGCAAGTTTTGCTGTTGTCACAGTTGGATTGAAGGACAATGTAGGGTTCAGCTTCCCACTGATCATCTACTTTATTAGTTCTTCTCTTTCTTTTCAGAACCATTTCACCAGGAATCAAGGCTTCAGCTGACATATGTTTGTTGTAATTCCTTTCCTGTTTCTCCCTGATGTGTTCTAAGTTCTTTTCACACATTCTTGTACCTTCTTGTATTGCTGTTGACAGACAGAGTCCCAATCTTCATCAGAATCATCTGGGTTTGGTATTACAATTCCCATCTCTAGATCAACTGGGAGTTTTCCAGGCCTTGCTCGCATCAGATATACTGGTGTGTAGTTATTAGAACTTACAGGTATATGGTTGTACATATCGACTAAATCAGGTAGTTTTTCTGGCCACTAATTCCTTTCTTCAAAGGGTAACGTTTTCAACATATCGATGACAATGTTGTTCATTTTCTCACACAGTGCATTTGTTTGTGGATGTTAAGGTGTGGTTCTAATCTTCTTGCAACCATATAAGCGCAAGAACTCTTGAAACAGTTCAGATTCAAATACAGAACCTTGATCTGTTATTACCTGCTCTGGATACCCGTGTGATCTACAGAAGTAGGTCTGAAAGGTTTTGGCTGCAGTGAGGTCTTTAACAGGTGCTACCGCTAAGAATCTGGAGTAGTGGTCTACCATGGTAAGGGAGTAGGTGTAACCTGATCTGCTGGTTGTCAGCTTCACATGATCCAAGGCTACTACTTCAAGGGGTTGCTTGGTGACAATTGGCTGTAATGGTGCTTTTTGGCTTCCCTGGTCCTTTCTTTTCAAGTGACATGGTCCACAATTTCTACACCATCTCTCAATGGAACTTCTCATGCCAACCCAGTAGAAGCGGTCTTTAAGAAACATCTCTAGCTTCTTCAAACCAAAGTGTCCTGCATCAATGTGATACACTTCCAACACCATCTGGACATCCCTTTTGGGTACCACTATCTGCCAGACCATTTTGTGGGTTCTGGGGTTGATGTGACGTCTGCAGTTTCCCTTGGTAGATAAACAGTTTTCCTTTCTCGTTCCACAGGTATTTTGCTTTTTGTGGAGCATCTGAACTCAGGCAGGAATGTTCTTTAGTTATTAGCTCCTTGACTAAGCTGACAGCTGGGTTACTGTCCTATGTCTCCTTCCATCCATGGTGCGGTAACGGGTTCACTGTTGTCTCCTGACGTCGCTGACTTGCTTGATGACACTGGAATGCACTTGGGCAGTGGAAGGTTGCTTACTCAACTTCTTCGAGCTCATCCACGTCTTCTCCCGTGACTGGTAAGTTAGGCTACCTGGACAAGGCATCAGCGTTGGTGTTCTTATGGCCAGCCCAGAACCTGATGGTGACATCATAGTTTGATAACCTGGCCATCCAGAGTTGCTCCATTCCTCTCAGCTTCACAGTCTCCAGATGTGTCAGGGGGTTGTTATCTGTGAAAGTTGTAAACTTTGAAGCTGCCAGGTAGTGCTTAAACCGTTCTGTAATCGCCCATACCAAGGCTAGGAACTCCAGTTTGAATGACCTGTAGTTCTCTGATTCCTTTCTGTAGGATGGAGCTTCCTGTTGGCATAGGCTATCACTCTTTCTCTGATTTTCTGCCTCTGTGATAAGACGGACCCTAATCCCATGTTGCTGGCATCGGTGTATAACAGGAACGGTAGACTGTAGTCAGGGTAGGCCAGGATCTCTTCTCCCGTCAGGGCCTCTTTCAACTCCTTGAAAGACTGTTCTTATTCTTGTCCCCACCAGAAAGGAGGACCTCTGATATTGCCCTTCTTAGACTGCCCTACCAGGAGATCTTACATGGACGCTACTATCTTCGTGTAGCCCTTGATGAACCTCCTGTAGTACTAGTCCAAAGAATTGGCATACCTCTTTAAAGGTAGTTGGTTCTGGCCAGTCCTTGATGACAGTGACCTTGTCAGGGTCTGGTGCTACTCCTTCTGCACTGACCCCATGCCCAAGGTACTGAACCTTTGGTTTCAACAATTGGCACTTGGACAGTTTTAGCTTCATCCCGAAGTTGGACAATGCTTTAAACACCTCACTTACATGCTGCAGATGGTCTTTATAGGTTTTTGAATACATTATGACATCTTCCAGGTAGAGAAGCACGGTTTCAAAGTTTCTGTGGCCTAGGCAACAGTCCATCAGTCTCTAGAATGTTCCTTGCACGTTACACAGCCCGAATGGCATGGTGTTGAACTCATAGTCCCATTGGTGTTGTGAAGGCTATCTTCTCACGGTCTTCTTCTGTAACGGAGACCTGCCAGTACCCACTAGTAAGATCTAGGGTTGAGAAGTAATTAGCAGACTTCAATGCAGCAAGTGACTCTTCTATACGGGGTAACGGGTAAGCATATTTGCGTGTTACGCTATTAATTTGCCTATAGTCTACACACATCCTCATACTAAAGTCTTTCTTTTTAACCAGGACCAGTGGAGCTGCCCAGGGACTACAACCATCCTGATGACCCCTGTGTCCTTCATGTCCTGCAACATCTCTTTAGCTCACTGGTAGTGTACTGGTAGTATAGGCCTGTATCACTCTTTAATGGGTGGATGGTTTCCTGTGGGTATTTGATGGTGAACCCCTTTTATCCTCCCAAAGTCAAGTGGATGCTTGCTAAACACCTGTTCATACTCTTGAACTACCCGTTAAACTCAGTGTTTCTGGTGAGAAGGTGTGTGATCAGTTCCTTCATGGAGTTCCTGACACCATCTAACTGCTTCTTGGAGTTGGGATCTTCCTCTGAACCTGGTTGAGTCAGTTGTTCTACTGCATGTATTGAGTTGTTGTAAAAAATAAGGGCTTTCCGATATTTCTGTGTCCAGGCAGGTCCAAATAGTCAGCTGGGCGATGGGGGCAGCCCGTTGCCGCCTGCTGAATCCGGCTGGCATACAAAAAGACAGCGAAGCCCACATCAAAATGTTTCTGAAAAATCCATTAAACAATCCTATAAAAAGGGACTGCATCTTTATTAACCCATCGACCATGGTCGAGGGGTTAATACAGATGCAGTCCCTTTCATTCATATTGTATTTTGGATTTTTATAAAAAAATTTGATGTGGGCTTCACCGTATTTTTGTGCCCAGCCGGATACAGCAGGCAGCGACGGGCTGCCACCAACCCCAAGGTGCCTATTTGTACCTGGCCGGACACAACAATATAGGGGAGCCCCTTTTTTTTTTAGCATTTCATGAATTTCATGAAATAATAAAAAAAAAGTGTGGGGCTCTGCGCTATTTCTATGTCCAGCCAGGTACAGCTAGGTAGCTGGGGGCTGGAATCCGCAGTGCAGGGAGGCTCAAGCTTTTCTGGGCACCCCGTGCTGAGAATGGCAGCCCGCAGCGTCCAGAGTGCACGTTCATTGAAGCCTGTGTGGCGCTGAACCCAACTCTTCCAGGGCCTGGTGCGGTGGCTCATTGGGTAATAAAGGGGTAGGGCCAGCTTTTTGTTGTCAGTTTGGCCCTAAGCCCGAAATTCATGGGCTTGACAGCACTGCGACTTCAATTGAACAGCTGACCTGAGTCAGCTGTTCATTTGAAAATCCTGGCGGGAAGGCGTCCGACAGAGAAAACCGGATAAAACCGGATTCTCCCGAGATTGTACCAGTCCGGTGCAATCCGGCGCCTCATAACATGGGACTCTATGGTGCCAGATTGCACCGCACCGGGGCAATCCGGGAGAATCCGGGTTTGAACTCAGTTCATGACCGCGGACAGCTCCCTGCATGCCGCAGTTGGTTCTGCTCTACCCGCTGCCTGACAGCAGGATCCTCTGCTCCCCCGCAGCCTCCCCACCCGATCTTAAGTTAGGACCGGGTGGGGGAGCAGGGTCCAGGGAGCAGGGAGGGACAGGAGGGAGCGCAGAACAGAAGGAGAAAGCCAGCAGTGAAGTTTTCTCACTGCTGGCTTCCCCGCCTGTGTCCTTTGCTTCCTGGCCCTGCTCCCCGCCACTCAACTCGATCGGGGGGGGGTGGAGCAGACTGCTGTCAGGCCAGAGAATATAGGGTGCTTCAGCATTGCTTAAAAGCAAGTGGCTTTTTACCGCCGGCTTTTAAACAATCAATTGGAAAATTACAGGTTTTTCCTCTGCTGCCAGACCTTTTTATAGGGTCCAGCAGCAGAGGAATTGCATTTCCCATTGATTTACATTGGACTCATTACTCTGTGAGTAATAGCAAGGAAACTCGCAGAGTAACGAGTAGCCCGAGTACCCTACTATTCGGCGAGTACCGAATAGTAGCGAGTAGACTCGCTCATCCCTACTCCTAATTATTTGTGCTTCCCCATTCTTCTCACAAAAGGTGCTACAAACGGTATACACTTTATGTCTTTCTGTGTTTTTTTTGTTAACAGATCCTTTCTGGATACCCCCTCTTTCAGAATTTTTTACACATATTCTCTATCCAGTTGGGCCCTGTCACCATTACTCACATACGTTTCACTCTCATCATCTGGCTATACGGAATAGACTGTATAATGTTTTGTGGGTGTTGACTAGTATAATGCTAAATATTATTTATATCTGTACTCTTCACATATAATTGAGTCATCAGATGATCCTCCAACACATCCAGGAATTGGGCATTTTTCGGAGCAGACCATTTTAAACTTGATTGTTGGGTTAATTGTATTGATATATTCAAAAAACACATTCAAATCAACCTGGGTGCCAGTCCAAATTAGGAAGATGTCATCTATGTATCTCCACCAAGTTCTCACAGAAATGGTGGGGCACATAGACGAAAACCTCCTCTAATCGCTCCATAGCAATATTATTGCATGATGGGGCCATACTTGCCCCATCGCTGTACCCTGTTGTTGAAAAACTTGACTCCAAATAAAAAATAATTTTGAATTAGTACCAATCACAAAAGATCTAATATCAGTTGTTTCAGTCCACAAGTGTAGTTAGTTTTGTTCAACCTTTCCCCTATTACTTGTAAAACAAACTCATGCATGATAGATGCATATAGTGAGACTACATCAAAAGAAAATCCTCCATCTGACTATAACCCTTGATCTTTGTTAGGAAATCTGAAGTGTTCCGAATATATGACTTAGCTTCCCTAGCAATTGGATTCAAGATCCTATCAAGGAATGTCCCAATGTGACTTAAGACAGAATCCATGCTAAACACAACGGGACATCCCAGGTGATTCTATAGACATTTATGGACTGGGGAAGTACATAGATGACTGACACAGTGGGAAACAACACCAATAAATATTCACACAAGTCCTGGTCTATTATCTTACACTCCAAAGCAAGTGTTAAGATAGCTTAAACAGAGTGCAGAATGTCAAATTTGGGATCATGTACAAGTTTCTTATACACTTCCTTGTCCAAAACCTGCTTCTGATTTCCACCAAATGCATCGATCTATCCATGATGATGACAGCTCTACCTTTATTTGCTGTTTTATTATAATGTTGCCATCATGGACAGATTCCTCAAGGCAGATATCTCATCAGATGTTAAATTAGGATGTTTTAATCCATGGTCAACAGAGTGTCTCAATCTATCCACCTCACCATCTACGGCTTCAATAAATGCATCAATGGCTGGGGAATTATGGGGTGGAGCAAAGCTGCTCTTCTTTGGGAGAGATAGACCCCTCAAATTAAATTCACTTTCATTACCTCTATCAATAGAAGAGTTAGTAGATAAGCATTCTTTAAGTCTTATATTCCTATAAAATCTATCTACGGTAAATCATTGTAAGATTGAACCAACTGGAACTAAACGACAAAGCCTTATTCAACAATTATTCTTGTGCGGGGCTAAGTACCTTTTGGGAGATATTAATTATTAGACCTGTTTCCTGCTCCTGGTGACCACTGGCTCCTTTGTGTCAGTTTCGGTCTGCCCTTTTTCTCTTTTCTGCTTTCTGTGTTGGCACCTGCCCCCTCTCCTACTTTTGCTTGTGTTGGTCTGGGAGGATTTTCTGGTGCTAGATAATAAAGACAATTCATTGTTATTACAAACATTACATGCAGGATTACAAATGCATTTTTCAAACACCACACCATTACTTTTCTTCCCCCACATATTGGAGGGATCCCTTTGCAAGTTGTAAATATCACCATTGTGATAATCTTTTGAATCACGACTCCACTTTTTTCCCTTATTCTCCTCCAACTCACTTTTCAGCTTCTCTGCATATAAATTGACCAGGGTTTCAAAATTAGTCCAATCATCATCACATAAAATATCCCTGAACTTGGTCTCCAATAAATCAATACTTTCTTGTATGACCTTTGACTCTTGTTGTAGATATTCTACATTCAGAAGTATAGTGTCCAAAGCATACTTACGGAATTAGAAATCTTTACAAACTTTGAGCAAAAACTAGAATTATTAATCATTTGGTTTGGTCTCACATTAGACAAGAGTTCTCTAGGAATAATTGTCACGCTGCCGGAGGAAGGCGCTCTAGAGTGGACCCACTGAGCCGTGGTACTGAACTCTCCTGGGTGAGCTGGTCCTAGTTGATCCAAACCCTATACAGGGATTGTCAGGGGCAAGCCCAGGGGGGCTAAATACCACAGCTGCCAGTACCAGAGAGGCGGCTCATAGGGTTAACCTAATTAAGGTATGGCAGAGGAGGACCAGAGGCAACAGAGCCCGAGGTACTGGAAGGATGGAGGACTGGAAGAATTACCCATGAGTGAGAGAGCACAGTGATGGCCTGACTAACAGCCAGATATGCCCAAGGCAACTAACACAATAATCAGGCACCTCCCAGCAGTGGAGGCGGCCTGATATACCGGAGGGCAGCTATTGGCCAAGGGGAGTGTCAGGCTGAGCCGTGCCAGCTCCTAGATTCACAGGGGAGGTGCGCCCATTGCACCGCTCATTACACCGTCCATTGTAGTGTGCTGGTGTGTGAACCCAGGTGACTGGCATACAGGAAAGGGACCCGGAGACGGCCCCGAGACACCACAGGCCTGGACGCCGGATGCCCAACTTGCGGAGAAAATGCAGTGTCAGGGCAGGTGAGCGGGGGAGTGGTGCCAGGAGACCTAACAATAATCCTTGCCCTGTAGTATTCACCCAAGGTGACCAGGTGTAATTGTGTGGTGGTTAATCTCTTGACTTCACTCTCATATTTCATTTTTAAATTCACTGTGGATGGAGTTTTAAGAAATCCCACCTCGCCTCCTATTGCTCCCAATATTCTCTCCTCATCTTCTACAGTACAGGAGAAGACATGGCTCACAACGATTTGTCTCATTAACACTTTTAATGTTTCATTTTCACTTTTGTCTGATAATAACACTATATGAAATATGGCTATTTATGCACTTTATGTGTACGGTATGTACAATTGGAAGCACTTGTACTTTAATGTTTACAGTGTAATTTGTTTAATCACTGTTCTTACTGATATTAATGATTGGACACTATGTTATGTATTTATACCAGTCTGTTCATAATCACTGTGTGCTTGATGAAGGCCAGTTAGGCTGAAACGTGATGCCATATGGACTAATAAATTTCCACATTTTCTTTATTTTGAGTGCTGCCTGATTATTTTCTATATTCATTCATCTAGCTATCCTATCTTTTTAGAGTAAGTAAAAGATGATGTAAAAAACCCATTGTGTGTGTGGTCCATGTGTGGTCTATGTGCGGTCTAAGTGCACTCCATGTGCGGTCCCTGTGTGGTCCATGTGTGGTCTGTGTGCGGTCCATGTGCCAGACGGTTTTCTTGCACCTATTGACTTGTATTGGTGAGATACTCAGCCACTAATGGCATGCTACAGTTTGCCCCACACACCAAATTTTGAACATGAAAAAGTAGCAGATATGCTCTGACCTATTGGTGCAAGTGCATTGCAATATTTTTTTTGCATTGCACTCACAGATTTTAAACACAGATTTAAGTGAACCCTAAGGATATGTGCACACAAATCAGTATTTGCAGTGGATTGGACGCAGCGTGTTATCACTACATTCAAACCACTGCATTGTACAGTACAAGCACAGCGGATGGAATTTACAGAAATTACATGCCCACTGTGCTTGTTTTCTCCATAGTGTAAACTGATCTGCAGGGCATGTCAGTTTAGGACTGCAGAATCAGAGGAGATCTCGGTGGGTGAATGCAGGAAAAAGCCACCATGCTACAAACTCAGGTCACCCACAGAGATTCCCGGCATCCTTGGAGGATTCAAAATGTTCAGCGTCCAGGACGCAGTATCTTCGGATTGTGCGCACATACCCTAAAGTGAGAAATTTAGTGTGAAAAAAAGAAAATGTTCAATATGACGACCTAGTGTTATAAAATTCAGTAAAGTACCGTATATACTCGTGTATAAGCCGACCCGTGTATAAGCCGACCCCCTACTTTTGCCCCAAAAATCTGGAAAAACCTATTGACTCGTGTATAAGCCGAGGGTGGACCCCAGCACAGGTACACAGCCCCCAGCAGTGTGGTATACAGGCCCCCCCCAGTGGTATACAGGCCTCCCCAGTGGTAGTATATAGCAGCCCCAGTGGTAGTATACAGCAGCCCCAGTGGTAGTTATACAGCAGCCCCAGTGGTAGTGTACAGCAGCCCCAGTGGTAGTACACAGCAGCCCCAGTGGTAGTATACAGCAGCCCCAGTGGTATACAGCAGGCCCCCAGGGGTACATATAGCAGCCCCCTGGGGGTACACAGCAGCCCCCTGGGGGTCCCCAGCAGCCCCCAGGGGGTCCCCAGCAGCCCCCAGGGGGTCCCCAGCAGCCCCCAGGGGGTACACAGCAGCCCCCTGGGGTCCCAGCGGCCCCTGGGAGTACACAGCAGCCCCCAGGGGGTCCCCAGCAGCCCCCTGGGGGTCCCCAGCAGCCCCCAAATGCTGGCACTCGCCCCCCCTTGCAAGGGCCCCCCCGCTTCTCTTACCATTCCGGACTTCTGATCCGCGCCGCTCCTCGGTGCTTCATCCTCGCTGCTTCATCCTCGCTGCTCCGTCCGTCTTCTACATCCAGGATCCCCGGCCGCGCGATGACGTCATATGCCTGCGACGGCCGGAGATCCGGATGTAGAAGACGGACGGAGCAGCGAGGATGAAGCAGCGAGGATGAAGCACCGAGGAGCGGCGCGGATCAGAAGTCCGGAATGGTAATATAACCATCGGGGGGGGGGGGGCCCTTACAAGGGGGGGCGAGTGCCAGCATTTGGGGCTATATGCACTGGTTCCCCCTGCCGCTGATTGACAGGGGGAAGCAGTGCATATTTAATGAGCGGCCCCACGTGACGGGGCCGCTCATACAGCAGCCTCCCCCCGCCTCCTCCAGCCTCCACAGCCCCGGACACAGCCCCCCCCCGTATTGACTCGTGTATAAGCCGAGGGGGAGACTTTTCAGCCCAAATTTTGGGCTGAAAAACTCGGCTTATACACGAGTATATACGGTACCTGTTTGTTCAAAATTCTCACTATACCCCTGTATAAAATCCTTGAGAGGTCTAGTTTCTAAAATGGGATAATTTGTGGGAGGGTTCTGTTGTAGGCCTCTTAACGGCCTTGCAAATGTGATGAAGTGCCCGCACTTTATTTAAGCTTTTCTAAAATTCAAATATTCCTCCTTCATCCTTCCACTCTGATTCCTTCCATTTGCCCAAAGGGAGGCTTCTGACCACATGTAGGGTAATAAGAAAGAGGGTAAGAAAGTGTGGGGTCCACATTTTGGTGTTACCTCTTGTAGAAGTGAGACATTCTTTGCTAAAACAAACAATTTTGAGAAAAATAGAGAATTTTCAATAAGATGACCTATTGTTATCAAATTCTGTGAAGTACCTGTGGGTTCAAAATGCTCATGATTAGAGATGAGCCACCACCCCGGTGTTCAAATTCGATTTTATTCGTCAAATTTGATGCGTGTTCGTCGAATGTTTGTCGAACACCTTCGAATCCCATTGAAAACAATGGCAGGCAAACACAAACACATGCAAACACATAGAAAACACCTTCTAAGGTGTCCAAAAGGAGACAAACTACTCAGAAGACACAACAAACACATGGAGAAGTGAAAAGTACATATAAAAATGTGAAAAGAAAAGAGATGGACGAGTAAAAGGAGGAGGAGACCCAGATATAGGCATGTCATGCCCTTCTAAAATCCGTTTTTACTCCAGTATTTGTAAGGCATCATGCACACGATGAGTATTCGGTGAGTTTTACTTCAGTATCTGTAAGGCCATGTTCAGACGATGAGTATTTGGTGACTTTTACTTCAGTGTTTGTAAGGCCTCGTTCAGACGATGAGTATTTGGTGAGTTTTACTTCAGTATCTGTAAGGCTACGTTGAGACGATGAGTATTTGGTGAGTTTTACTCCAGTATCTGTAAGGCCACATTCAGACGATGAGTATTTGGTGATGTTTTTCCTCACTATCTGTAAGGCCTCGTGCAAACGATGAGTATTGTGTCATATTTAGGGGACTACAAGAAGAGTCTCCATTTTTTCCAAAAATTTGGGCACAGACACCACTTAAGTGGCATCAATTGCCCCACAGTTGCAAACTTTAAATAGTTACTTTTAGGCAAAAATCCTCAAGGCTTTAGTCTCCCCAGGATGACATAGGGGTAGAAAAGTCCTTGCGGATCATGCCTTGTTCATCTTTATGAACGTTAGTCTGTCCACATTCTGGTTGGACAGATGCGTATGCTTGTTCATCAGCACACCAACAGCAGCGCTGAAGACACTTTCTGAGAGAACGCTGGCTGCGGGGCACGACATGATCTCCAAGGCGTGAGTGGCGAGCTCAGGCCATTTTTCCAGTTTGGAAGCCCAAAATGAGCAATGCTCCAGTTCCGCAGTCATGGCATCGATGTTAAGTTGGAGATAGGGATGGGCGAGTCTACTCGCTAGTACTCGTTACTCGGCGAGTAGTAAGGGACTCGCAGGACTCGGTACTCTGCGAGTTTCCCAGCGATTACTCGCACAGTAACGAGTCCAATGCAAATCAATGGCAATCATAGTTTTGTCAGAGTCTGAGACTCTGACAAAACTAGGATTGCCATTGACTTGCATTGGACTCGTTACTGGGCAAGTAATCGCAGGGAAACTCGCACAGTAAGGAGTCTGGCTGTCTGCTCTGTGCAGGGCACGGGTCGTGCGGGCTGCTGCAGCTCCAGGGTCCTAGAGCCCACCTGTTCTCCCTGTGCACAGAGATGATGTAGCAGAGCTGAGATTGTTCTCAGTCTGCTCATTCCCTGTGCATAGACATCATTCTATATCTATGCACAGGGATGTAGCAGAGAGGACATCACGTTTTGGACTACATCGGACGGAAGAGGATTTTTTTAATTAAAGATGGAGTCCCTAATGGCTTTTTTTTTTATTTCTAATAAAAATTTTTCTCTGTGTTGTGTTTTTTTTAACCCTTTATTGGAGATTCTTAGTGGCCAGGTCAAACGTGGCCTCACATTAAGAATCTCGGGCTTAATACCAGCTTGTATAACAAAGCTGGTATTAACCCCTTTATTACCCAGCGTGCCACCGCCACCAGGGCCGCTGGAAAAGCAGGGTTCAGCGCCAGAGGATGGCGCTTCAATGAACGCGCCATCTTCTGGGGCGGCTGCGGGCTGAAATTTGCAGCGGGGGGTGCCCAGAAAGCTTGGGCCTCCCTGCGCTGCGGATTCCAGCCCCCAGCTGCTTAGCTGTACCTGGCTAGACATAGAAATTGCGCGGAGCCCCACGCATTTTTTCTTTTATTATTTCATGAAATTCATGAAATAATAAAAAAAAGGGCTCCCCTATATTCTTGTGTCCGGCCAGGTACAAATAGGCACCTGGGGGTTGGGGGCAGCCCGTCGCTGCCTGCTGGATCCGGCTGGTTCCAGAAATACGGCGAAGCCCACGTCATTTTTTTTGTGAAAAATCAATAAAACAATCCTAAAAAAAGGACTGCCTCTTTATTAACCCTTCCACCATGGCCGAGGGGTTAATAAAGATGCAGTCCCTTTTATTTATATTGTTTTATGGATTTTTCAGAAAAAAATTTGACGTGGGCTTCGCCATATTTTGGTAACCAGCCAGATCCAGCAGGCAGCGACGGGCTGCCCCCAACCCCCAGGTGCCCATCTGTACCTGGCCGGACACAAGAAAATAGGGGAGCCCTTTTTTTTCATTATTTCATGAATTTCTTGAAATAATAAAAAAAAAACTGCGTGGGACTCCGCGCAATTTCTATGTCTAGCCAGGTACAGCTAAGCAGCTGGGAGCTGGAATCCGCAGCGCAGGGATGCCCAAGCGTTCTGGGCACCCCCCGCTGCGAATTGCAGCCCGTAGCCGCCCCAGAAGATGGCGCATTCATTGAAGCGCCATCTTCTGGCGCTGAACCCCGCTCTTCCAGTGGCCCTGGTGCGGTGGCTCACTGGGTAATAAAGGGGTTAGGGCCAGCTTTTTATTATCAGCTGGCCCTAAGCCCGAAATTTATGGCGGTCACGCCAATATTAGACATGACCGCCATGAATTTCCAGTAATTAATAGAAAAAAAGCGCAAAACAGAGAAAAAATAATTTTATTAGAAATAAAACAGAACACAATTAGGGACTCCAACTTTATTTAAAACATCCTCTTCCATCCGACGTAGTCCATAACGAAGGTCCCACGACGATCGCCTCCGACGTAGTCCATAAACGGAATCTTCACTGCCACATCCCTCTGCATAGACTCACGTCTATGCAGAGGGAGAGCAGACTGCAAAATGACTTTCACAGTCAGGGTTCACCTCAGGTGAACCCTACTGTGACAGCCCATTCACTTCTCTGCCGGCGGGAGCGCCGGCAGAGCAGTGAATAAATTATCTTCAGGGAGGTCGGCAGGGTCCCGCAGGGTCCCAGTGTCCTCCCGGCGTCGCAGCTATCTGCTGACAGGACGTCACATGACCGCCGATCATGTGACTGAGACGTCACAGCAGGCCCTGTCAGCAGATAGCTGCGACACCGTGAGTCCCAGTGTCACACATCCACGCACACATCCACACACGCTCACATCCACGCATGCTCACATCCACGCACGCTCACATTCACGCACGCTCACATCCATACACGCTCACATCCACACACGCACACATTCACGCACGCTCACATCCACGCAAGCACACATCCACGCACACTCACACCCATCCATCCATGAATCCATTCATCCATCCATACATACATACACACATACACACACATACATACATACACACACATACATACATACATACATACACACACATATACACATATACACACACACATACATACACACATACATACACACACATACACACATACATACACACACATACATACATACATACATACACACACATACATACATACACACATACACACACATACATAAATACATACACACACATACATACATACACACCCATACATTCATGCACTCCTCCGGAGTGCAGGGGTTAAAAATAACAAAGCAAGTCATCCTCACCTATCCTCTGTTCTACAGGACCTGGCATGATGTCATAATCACATGACAGCCATTAACCAGTAACCGGCAGTGTAATTACTGCCGGTTACTAGGTAACCGGCTGTGATGTGAATATGACATCATGCCAGGTCCTGGCAGCACATCGCAAGAGACGCTGGAGAGACCGGGCACCGGGAGCGTACGGGACGTGCAGGAGCGAGGACAGGTGAGAAGAATGGAGGAGGAGGAGGAGAGGGGGAGCAGAGGAGAGACACAGGGGAGCACATAGGAGGACGGGGGAGCAGAGGGGAACACTGCGAGGGGCATACTGTGAGGGGGGGGCCACAAAACTGTGAGGGGGGGGCCTGTATACCTACGATGGAGCCTGTATTTATGCTGGGGGAGCCTGTATAACTACGGTATGGGGAGAGCCTGTATTACGGGATATGCACAGCATCCCCCCCGCTGATGGACGGGAGGATGCAGTGCATATCATGAATAGCAAATGAGCGGCACCACGTGATCGGACGCTCTGCCTGTATATATGCTGGGGGAGTAGAATTGTTTTCACACTAGCACTACACTCACACCAAACTAGCACTGCACTCGCATCACTGTCGTGCATCAATCACGCTCCGTGTTTGATGCACGACAGTGTGCCTCCACCCATACAGAATCTGTTACGTTCCGACAAAGCTTCCTAGACACATCTGTGATTTGTAAATCGCACATTACTCGCTATTCCCCATTCATTAACATTGGACTCGCTAGACTCGCAACGAGTAGCGAGTCCTGGGCTCGGACTCGCTAGAGTCAAGCGATTCCGAATAATTTAGGACTCGCCCATCAATAGTTGGAGATACTTGTGTACCCTCCGCTCCAGGCATTGACTATGTGTCAGACTTTTCGTGTCTTCAGGCCTTGCAAACGATGGTCTAAAAAAATCGTGAAACGAGGCCACAAAATTGGTGCTACCACCACCAAATACGGTGTTACTGGTATGGTGTGAGTGATGATGACTCCACAGTCCCATGGTTGACAAGTGAGAACCGTGAGATTCACTCTGTCTACCGCTGGTGGTTTGTGGAAAATCTGAGATCTGAGATTATGTATCAGCTTCTGCTGATACTCCTGCATGCATGCGTCCCTTTGTATGGCAGGAATTATTTCGGCAAATTTGGTCTTGTACCGGGGATCTAGGAGTGTGGCAACCCAGTAGTCGGCATTGCTTCTAATTCGGACAATCCGAGGGTCATGTTGTAGGTAGTGCGGTAAGAAGGCGCTCATGTGTCTTGTGCATCCAGGAGGACCAAGTGCTTGTTGTCTTGCTGATGGGGAGGTGAGAATCATGCTTCCTTCCTCTGCACTCTCCTCCCAACCTCGCACAACAGAAATGTCATCAAGGTCTCCCTTATCTGCTGATTCTTCCATGCCCATCGCCAGTTCATCCTCCATTTCTTCCTGGGCTCCTGCACTTTCTCAATAGTTTGGTTGCTACCATGCGCCCTCGTTAATCCCTCTCCCCCACCCTCCCATGCCTGCTGTCATGATGCTGCCGACAGTGAGGACCTTGGAGATTTTGTCATCCCTTCCGCATAGGACTCCTCCTGTACTTCCTCCACCTCCTCTTGTCCCAGCACCTGAACTCCGAATATTGTTTTGAATGTGCTCCAGCATGTAGATGATAGTCATGGTGATAATGGCATCGTCAGCACTAAACATCTTCGTCGCCATCTCAAAACTGTCCAGAAGGGTGCATAGGTCCTTGATCTGAGACCACTCCTGCAACGTGATCTGCCCCACCTCTGGATCTCATTGGCCCAGGCTTTATGTTATAACGTATTGCACCAGGGCTCAGCGGTGCTGCCACAGTCGCTGCAACATGTGCAGAGTAGAATTCCAGCGTGTCGGTACATCGCATTTCAGCCAGTGAATGGGCAAGCCGAAAGACTTCTGGAGCGAAGCAAGTCGTTGAGCTGCGGGATGTGAACGCCGGAAGTGAGCACACAGTGACCATGCCCTCTGCAGAAGCCCATCTAGGCCGGGATAGTGTATCAAAAATTGCTGGACAACCAGATTCAACTCGTGAGCCATACAAGGCACGTGTGTGATATTGCCCCGGCGAAGGGCCTCACCCAGGTTTGCAGCATTGTCACACATGGCCTTCATTGGCTGCAGGTTGAGGGGAGACAATAATTGCTGAAACTCAGTCACCAGAGCTGACCACAACTCCTCAGCTGTGTGACTCACATTTCCCAGGCATTTCAAGGTAAAGACCATGTGATGGCATTGAGTCCTGCTACCAGCATAGTTGGGAGGTGTGCAGGATTCAGTCTCTGCAGTTACAACGCTGGTGGCATTACCAGACAAGCTTTGGGGGGAGGTGGAGGACCGAGACGAGGTTGAGGAGGCAGAAGCAGTGGATTGACGCACAACTAGTGGGGACGGCAAGACTTGAACAGCAGACCCTCCTCCAGCACTCACCATAGTTACCCAGTGCCCAGTCAGCGACATGTAACGCCCCTGTCCATGCTTACTGGTCCAAGTGTCTGTTGTGAAATGCACCCTGTCACACACAGAGTTTCTCAAGTAAGCGGTGATGTTGTCTGTGACATGCTGGTGTAGCCTTTTTGGAGAAGTAGTGGCAACTGAGCATCTGGTACTGGGGCACTGCGACGGACATAAGGTCTCGAAATCCTCTGTGTCCACCAGGTGGAAAGGCAGCATTTCTGAAGCCAACAGCTTGCAGATGGTGAAATTCAAGCGCTTAGCTTTCTGATGGCTAGGAGGATATGGCCTTTTACTTGTCCACATCTTAGGGACAGAGGGCTGGCTGCTGTGCTGAGACACAGTTGAGTAGGGTGTCCCCGGCAAACTGCTGGTCTGAGAGGGAGGTGCAGGCGAAGATGTAATATAGCCTTCATCCAAAAGTGGTGCTCTCGATGTCTAAGAGAGCTCAACACCACCAGCATTGTCCAGTTGAAAACCAAGTGATGACCTGCCAATCACACTGCCTGTTGCGGGTAATGAGGTGGAAGGTCTACGTCCAAAAGCATGTGTCACAGCTGTCCCCACAGCCACAGACGATGAAGAGCACACAGATGCACTGGATGGGGCAGATGGTGGTAAGCCCGCCCCGCTAGCCCGCATTCTAGCACGGTGAGCTTCCCACTGCGACTTGTGCTTCATGTCCATGTGGCGGTTCATACATGAACAACTCAAGCTAGTGAGTTTTTGGCCTCTACTCAGAGATTAGTGACAAATCTTGCAGATGACATGAGTTGGGAGATCCTTGGCGATGTCAAAAAAGGCCCAAGGTAGGCAAGGCTTAGAGCCCATGTGAGCTGCAGAGCCAGTACGACTTCCGCTGAGAGGCAGAGTTGTGGCTGTGGATGCAGTTGTTGACGTGCTTCCAGTACTCCGTCTATCTCCAGGAAGGCGCAACCTAACCTCATGGGCAGTAGCATCCTCCTCCACCCCCTGTGCTGACCTCATCGACTGGCTTACTGTGGGTTGACACTAAGTGGGATCTCCAACGTCATCATCATCCTCTGTGTTCTCACACCCCTCATCCTCCTCAGAGACAACCTCTTCCTGCCTTGACCGAAAACTTAATTTGTTAATCCAATCCGGTATCTGAGTCTCATCAGCATCATCCTCCTTGTGTCCACCAAGAGTAGTTACTGTTAGGAAATGAGGGTCTACATGAAGGTCAGCCTTCTTCATCTGGGCCTGGATCTGACTCACAAAGCTTCTGGGCATCAAGGCAGTTCATTAACTCATCTGGACTCACTGCAGCTTTGGATCAGACCTCTGATTCCCAGGCTATTGTGTGACTGAACAGCTCTGCAGACTCAACCATGTCTGTTACCCCAGACTCAGTAGGGCGGCTAGAGACTTGGGAGCTTGGAAAAATCAAGTGCGATTGGGCTGACACCTCAGATGACTGGAGGGTTTGTGATGTAGAAGTTGAGGTGGTGGAGAGATTACTTGATGGAGCAGTTGCGATCCATTAAAGCACCTGCTGTTTATGTGCCTGATTTACAAGTGGTACCGATGCTCGTGTCCGTAAGAAAGGAATCATATCCGATTGGCCACATAAGAAGTTGATATCTTACTTTAGCTGGAAGATTGTCTTTCTTCAGCAGATGTTAATATAGATTTAGCATCTACACCACACCTTCTCCTATTCCCACCAGCAGCTGGCCTTTAGCCACTCACTTTGTATGTGCCAAAATTGGCAACTGTATAGTTGTTGGACCAAAAAAAGCTGGATGTAAATCAAGCAGAGGTGACTCTATTAGAAGTGGCCTACACTACAGGTTTTTGTGGCACTGCTACTTCACCCGAAGTCAGACCTGGGCAAGGTGCAGTTAAAAATTAGTATGAACCACACAGGCGGTGTAGTTGGTTCTATTAGAAGTGGCCTACACTACAGGGTTTTTGTGGCACTGCTACTTGACCTGAAGTCACACCTGGGCAAGGTGCAGTTAAAAATTAGTATGAACCGCTAAGGCGGTGTAGTTGGTTCTATTAGAAGTGGCCTACACTACAGGTTTTTGTGGCACTGCTACTTGACCTGAAGTCACACCTGGGCAAGGTGCAGTTAAAAAATAGTAGGAGCCCCACAGGCGGTGTAATTGGTTCTATTAGAAGTGGCCTACACTACAGGTTTTTGTGGCACTGCTACTTGACCCGAAGTCAGACCTGGGCAAGGTGCAGGTAATAATTAGTACCAACTACACAGGCAGTGTAGCTTCTTTCACAAGTGGGCTACACCGCTGTGTAAGTGACACTGCTACCAGTACTAGCCCGAACAAATTGCCTGGACTAGCTGCAGCCAAAAAATGCCTACTTAAGACTAGGGTCACACATGCCAATCTGTTTTTCAGTGTTTCCCATGACTAATCCATTTTTTTTCAGGGTGCTTTTTGAGCCTCCTGTGCCCCTGAAAGTTTTTTGGACTTAGTCAATGTTTTTGGGTGCAGAAAAAAACGAATAGGTTGTTTATTACATCTAATCCGGTTTTGCATCAGTTTTTGGACTTAGAAAAAAAATGCAAAAACTAATGCCAAAAACGGACCAAGGGCTTATGTGTGACCCTAGCCTTAAGACAGGTGGTGTAGCTTTCTTCACAGCAGTGCTACACTACCTGCCCTGAAGGACTCCCAGAGCTAGATGTGGCCAGATGCTGTGAAAAACACTTGCACAGCAAAGGCACACACCTGTCTGGCAAAACCTAATAGGGACTGCTCTAACCTAGCCCTAATAAGGGCTGCAATTTAAACTAGTCCCTGCTTCTATGAAATACACCTGAAAAAGGGCTGCTAGACTACTAGTCCCTAGTCCCTAATCCCTACTCCTATGAAGCAGCCCTCAAAAGGGCTGATACTCCGAAAATTCACACCCTCCCTCCAGTCCCTACTCCCTAAACCTATCTATCTACCTTTGTATTCGCTCACTAGCTAAATTAGAACACAATTGCTTGATTTCACTGTATAGTGCCCACAGCAGCAGTGGTGCCGTCTGACACACAGAGCTACAGCAATGAGCAAATGGTGGCGATGGGGAAAATGGCTGGGTCTTATAGGGCTAGAACTAGTGATGGGCGAATCCTAAATTACTCGGAATCGCTTGACTCTAGCGAGTCTGAGCCCAGGACTCGCTACTCGTTGGGAGTCTAGTGAGTCCAATGTTAATGAATGGGGAAGCGAGTAATAGCGAGTAGTGTGCGATTTACAAATCACAGATGTGTCTCGGAAGCTTCAGCCTGAAGCAATCCTAGTTTTGCCAGAGACTCTAAACTAGGATTGCCATTGATTTGCATTGGACTCGTTTACTGTGCAAGTAATCGCTGGGAAACTCGCACAGATAAGAGTCCGGCTGTCTCCTCTGTGCTGGCTGCCGCAGCTCCAGGGTCCTAGAGCCCGCCTGCTGCCTGATGTAGCAGAGCTGAGATTGTTCTCAGTCTGCTCATTCCCTGTGCATAGACATCTATATCTATGCACAGGGGATGTAGCAGAGAGGACATCGCGTTTTGGACTGCGTCGGACGGAAGAGGATTTTTTAAATTAAAGATGGAGTCCCTAATGGCTTTTTTTTTTTTCTAATAAAAAATTTTCTCTGTGCTGTGTTTTTTTTAAAACAATTTAATAGAAATTCATGGCGGTCATGTCTAATATTGGCGTGACCGCCATAAATTTCGGGCTTAGGGCCAGCTGATAATACAAAGCTGGCCCTAACCTCTTTATTACCCAGCGTGCCACCGCCACCAGGGCCGCTGGAAGAGCGGGGTTCAGCGCCAGAGGATGGCGCTTCAATAAACGCGCCATCTTCTGGGGCGGCTGCGGGCTGCAATTTGCAGCGGGGGGTGCCCAGAAAGCTTGGGCATCCCTGCGCTGCGGATTCCAGCCCCCAGCTGCTTAGCTGTACCTGGCTAGACATAGATATTGCGCGGAGCCCCACGCATTTTTTTTTAATTATTTCATGAAATTCATGAAATAATTAAAAAAAAGGCTCCCCTATATTCTTGTGTCTGGCCAGGTACAAATAGGCACCTGGGGGTTGGGGGCAGCCCGTCACTGCCTGCTGGATCCAGCTGGTTCCAGAAATACGGCGAAGCCCATGTAATTTTTTTTCTGAAAAATCAATAAAACAATCCTAAAAAAGGGACTGCATCTTTATTAACCCCTCGCCCATGGTCCAGGGGTTAATAAAGATGCAGTCCCTTTTATTTACATTTTGTTTTATGGATTTGTCAGAAAAAAATTTCACGTGGGCTTCGCCGTATTTCTGGAACCAGCCGGATCCAGTAGGCAGCGACGGGCTGCCCCCTACCTGGCCAGATACAAATTGCAGCCCGCAGCCACCCCAGAAGATGGCGCGTTCATTGAAGCGCCATCCTCTGGCGCTGAACCCCGTTCTTCCAGCGGCCCTGGTGGCGGTGGCACGCTGGGTAATAAAGGGGTTAATACCAGCTTTGTTATACAAGCTGGTATTAAGCCCGAGATTCTTAATGTCAGGCCACGTTTGACCCAGCCACTAAGAATCTCCAATAAAGGGTTAAAAAAACACAACACAAAGAAAATTTTTTATTACAAATAAAAAAAAAATCATTAGGGACTCCATCTTTAATTAAAAAAATCCTCTTCCGTCCGACGTAGTCCAAAACGCGATGTCCTCTCTGCTACATCCCCTGTGCATAGATATAGATGTCTATGCACAGGGAATGAGCAGACTGAGAACAATCACAGCTCTGCTACATCTTCTCTGTGAGCAGGCGGGCTCTAGGACCCTGGAGCTGCGGCAGCCTGCACACAGAGCAGACAGCTGGACTCGGCTCGCAAAGTAACAGCAGTTACTTTTCGAGTTTCCCAGAGATTACTCGCACAGTAATCAGACCAATGCAAGTCAGAGTCTCTGACAAAACTAGGATTGATATTGATTTGCATTGGACTCGTTGCTGTGCGAGTAATCGCTGGGAAACTCACAGAGTACCGAGTCCTGCGAGTCTCTTACTACTCGCCGAGTAACGAGTCCTAGCGAGTAGATTCGCCCTTCCCTAGCTAGAACATGTGACTTACACAGCCAATGATGCAGGCACACTTTGCTGTGTGTGTGATTGGCTAACAGCTTGCACCGCCCCACTGTATCTGCAGTTTGGAGAAAAAAAAATGGAGATCACTATTATTTCTGCAGCACTGATGTGTTAACCCCCCCCCCCCCCCCCCGCACACTATAAACAGAAAATGGATATTAACATACATTAACAGGGTTAGGGTTAAGCTGTTGGTGATCGAAGCGTTATCGAGCATAACCTCGAACTGCTGAATTTTAAGCAAATTGTTCGCATTCGTCGAATGACTCGAACACCGCCCAAAACAGCTCGAATTTGAGATTGGCGAACAATTCGAATCGAACACCGTTCATCTCTACTCATGATACCCCTGCAAAAAATCCTTGAGGAATCTAGTTTCAAAAGTTGGGTCACTTGTGATAGATTTCTGCTGCTTAGACCACCTAGCGGCCCAACAAATGTCACATGGTGCCCCCAAACTATTTCAGCTTTTCCAAAATTCAAATCTTGCTCCCTCCATTCTGAGTCCTGACGTTCGTCCAAACAGAATATTCTGACTACATGCAGGGTACTGCCCACTCATAAGACTATGGATAACAAACTGTGCGGTCCACTTTTTGGTGTTAACGCTTGTAAAAGTGAAAAATCTGGTGCTAAAGCAACACTTTTGTTGTTTCTGCTGTTTAGGTACCTTAGGGGTCCTGGAAATGCAAGATGATGCCCGGCATCTATTTTAGCCAAATTTGCTTTCCAAAATTTAAAGAGCGCTCCTTCTCATATTTGGCTGCTGTTAGCCAGATGTAGCTGTATGATATGCGGAGTAACAAATAAACATATGGATGGCGCAACCCCCTTTCCCTCGCCCCCACTCCTCCATCCGCCATGAATATGTCACAATATTATTATCCTCTGTACAGTGCCAAGGGGAGAGGATACTTAAATATTTGTGATATGATGAAGGGGAGCGCAGATATGCTCTAATTTGTTTGTATCTGCGGGTGGAACCAATCTGCAGCTAGCCGCTGTTCCTGGGGAACTTCATTGCGTGTCGCGCACTTCCGGTCGTGGAGCGATTTTTCACGACAGACAGGCGCGATCACGTGATGGGGCTACGTGACACACTTCCGGTCAGTGACACGTACAGGGAGGAGGCGGTTCAGCGTGGAGCGCACGCAGACGCTGCCCCTTCTGGCATATAGCAACTATGGCAGCAATAAAAGGGAGCAAATGGAACAGGTGGGGACCGCCAGTCATCTCAATTTGAGGAAGGGGGATTTATCTGAAACTCCTCTCAGGTGCCCAGGGCTGAAGAAAAAGCCCTGCATATACAAGATCACTCCTGATGAACCCATCATAATATCCAGAATGGGGGAAACGCGTCGAGTTCACAAACTTCAGGAACAAGATAAGTACATAAGTGGTCTCTATATATATGTTTGAAGTGTATCACTTGCCCTGTCAAAAAGAGGTTAACAGCTGACGGATTTATTTGCCTATACTGGATTCAAACTATTGCCCATAGGGCTGGAGATAGCACTGGGACCTCAGCATTTAAACCGTTATAGAGTACTGAGAGGCACCTACTGGGAGTGATAATATTTGGTTCAACAGTGGTTACTATAATACACAGTGGTAACTGAGTGCACATTTAATCGATATCACTGCTGCTAAACTATACCAATTGACAATTTGAACTATTATCACTGATACCTGGTCATTGTGCAGTTTAGGTTACCTCACAGTTTACACGCCAACACTGTTGGGATTTTTTTTTGGTGGTTTACCATCAATCCCAGGGATAGACCCGGACTCTGTCGATCATAGGATTTTTTCACCTGATCCCTCATAATTTTTACTTATCAGGGGGAAAAGAGGTGATTGTTGTATGATTGACTCCAGAAAAGCACGAAATAAGGTCAGCAGGGTTAGCCACCGTGGTACGGGGACACCATTCCTCTAGGTGTAGAAAACTCAGTTGTCAGGCAGGGTTAATCAGGGAAAGCACAGGGCTATCTACCACACCTTTCCCCCTTCTTCTACGTGTCAATGTCCATGTTTTGGTGTTACCTCTTGTAGAAGTGAGAAATTTGGTGCCAAAACAAACAATTTTGTGAAAAATAGAGAATTTTCAATATGATAATCTATTGTTATCAAATTCTGTGAAGAACCTGTGGCTTCAAAATGCTCATGATACCCCTGCAGAAAATCCTTGAGGAATCTACTTTCAAAAGTGGGGTCACTTGTGGTAGATGTCTGCTGCTTAGGCCCTCTAGCGGCCCAGCAAATGTCACATGGTGCCCACAAACTATTCCAAAATTCAAATCTTGCTCCCTCCATTCTGAGTCCTGACGTTTGTCCAAACAGAACATTCTGACTACATGCAGGGTATCGCCCACTTATATGAATGTGGATAAACTGTGCGGTCCACTTTTTGGTGTTAACTCTTGTAATAGTGAAAAATCTGGTGCTAAAGCAACACTTTTGTTGTTTCTGTTGTTTATGTACCTTAGGGGTCCAGGAAATGCAAGATGATGCCCGGCATCTATTTTAGTCAAATTTGCTTTCCAAAATTTAAAGAGCGCTCCTTCTCTTTTTTAGAAAACGCATGTGTTTTTTAACGTGGGCCCCTATGGGAAACGCATGCGTTTTTGCATGGTACTAAATGGTACTAATGGTGACCATGCATTTTTGCATGCGTTTTTGATGGCAGCTCCTCACTTTAGTGCAATGGCACTTTAGGCATGCATTTTTGCTATTGCGGCATGCGCTTTTGCTATTGGGGCATGCATTTTTTTGCATGGCCTTGGGTGCGTTTTTACATGCGTTTTTAGAAATGCAGTTCTCCAAAAATGCATGTAAAATCTGCAAGTGTGACCCTAGCCTTAGGTTGCCATCTAATTTGTCTTGCTATCCCTTGTAAAAGTGAATAAATTGAGGTTAAAGCAACATTTTAAAGTAAAATATAAATGTATTTCTTTTTTCAATCCATTTTGCATTGATTCCTGTGAAGCATCTGAAGGGTTATTACACTTCTTGATGTGGATTTGAGGAGTTTGAGGGTTGAGTTTTTAGAATGTTATCACTTTTGGTTTTTTTTTTGTCACATAGGCCCCTCAAATTGACTTTAAATGTGATGTGGTCCCTAAAAAAATGGTTTTGTAAATTTTGATGTAAAAATGAGAAATTGCTGATGAACTTTGAATCCTTTTAACTTCCTAACAAAAAAAAAATTTTGTTTCCAAAATTGTGCTGATGTAAAGTAGACATGTGGGAAATGTTATTTATTAACTATTTTGCGTCACATAACTCTCTGGTTTAACAGAATAAAAATTCAAATGTTAAAAATTGCTAAATTTTCAAAATTTTTGCCAAAATTCTGTTTTTTTCACAAATAAACACAAAACATATTGTTCTAAATTTATTAATAACATGAAATCCTATGTGTCATGAAAAACATTCTCGGAATCACTGGGATCTGTTGAAGTGTTCCATAAAGTGACACTGGTCAGAATGGCCTGGACATTAAGGTGAAAATTGTCTCAGTCACTAAGGGCCGCTTCACACTGCGCCGTGACCCAGACAGCCGCAGACCGGATCAGCTCACAGGACTGGGGGGCTATTATGCCCTCCGATCTGGTGTGCAGCGCACGCAGTTCCCGCTGCTGATAAGTCAGGACTGCGGGCGCCACGGTCCTGACCTGTCAGCGGCTGCAGCTGCGCGCGCTGCACACCGGACCGGAGGGCATAATAGCCCCCCAGTCCTGTGTGCTGATCCGGACCACGGCTGTCTGGGTCATCCCGGACAGAACCGGACCGGATCACGCCGCAGTGTGAAGCGGCCCTAAGAGGTTAATATCTTGATGTCTACTTCTGTAACTGTTATATATTGAGGTATAATAATAAACACTTTATAAATACAATATATCTATGACATTTATTGAATAAATTACTGACATTGGATTTTTGTATACCATTCCAGATTGCAGCTGGTAATCAAGGCGCAGCAGTGGAGTAAGGATGAGCTACACATTGAATTCAACATCACTAGTTACACTTGTGTATTGTGGATGCATTTTGTTCCGCATTAATTTGAGGAAAAATCGAAGATAAATGATTTTTAAAAATTGCAATATAACTAATTGCTGTAATATACTACAACTAGATGGTGGCCCGATTCTAAAGAATCGGGTAGTCTAGAATGTATATATAGTTTATTTAGTAATAGTTAGGGGAGTGCGGTGAAATTAATTGTGTGTGTACAGGTGGCTCAGTGGTTAGCAGTGAGTGCCGTGGCTGAGTGGTTAGCAGTGAGTGCCGTGGCTCAGTGGGTAGCAGTGAGTGCCGTGGCTCAGTGGGTAGCAGTGAGTGCCGTGGCTCAGTGGGTAGCAGTGAGTGCCGTGGCTCAGTGGGTAGCAGTGAGTGCCGTGGCTCAGTGGGTAGCAGTGAGTGCCGTGGCTCAGTGGGTAGCAGTGAGTGACGTGGCTCAGTGGGTAGCAGTGAGTGCTGTGGCTCAGTGGGTAGCAGTGAGGGCGGTGGCTCAGGGGTCGGCAGTGAGGGCGGTGGCTCAGGGGTCGGCAGTGAGGCCGGTGGCTCAGGGGTCGGCAGTGACGGCGGTGGCTCAGTGGTCGGCAGTGAGGGCGGTGGCTCAGTGGTCGGCAGTGAGGGCGGTGACTCAGTGGTCGGCAGTGAGGGCGGTGGCTCAGTGGTCGGCAGGTGAGGGCGGTGGCTCAGTGGTCGGCAGTGAGGGCGGTGGCTCAGTGGTCGGCAGTGAGGGCGGTGGCTCAGTGGTCAGCAGTGAGGGCGGTGGCTCAGTGGTCGGCAGTGAGGGCGGTGGCTCAGTGGTCGGCAGTGAGGGCGGTTGCTCAGTGGTCGGCAGTGAGGGCGGTGGCTCAGTGGTCGGCAGTGAGGGCGGTGGCTCAGTGGTCGGCAGTGAGGGCGGTGGCTCAGTGGTCGGCAGTGAGGGCGGTGGCTCAGTGGTCGGCAGTGAGGGCGGTGGCTCAGTGGTCGGCAGTGAGGGCGGTGGCTCAGTGGTCGGCAGTGAGGGCGGTGGCTCAGTGGTCGGCAGTGAGGGCGGTGGCTCAGTGGTCGGCAGTGAGGGCAGGGGTCAGTGGTCAGCAGTGAGGGCGATGGGCAGCAGTGAGGGCGGTGGCTCAGTGGTCAGCAGTGAGGGCGGTGGCTCAGTGGTCAGCAGTGAGTGCGGTGGCTCAGTGGTCAGCAGTGAGGGCGGTGGCTCAGTGGTCAGCAGTGAGGGCAGTGGCTCAGTGGTCAGCAGTGAGGGCGGTGGCTCAGTGGTCAGCAGTGAGGGCGGTGGCTCAGTGGTCAGCAGTGAGGGCGGTGGCTCAGTGGTCAGCAGTGAGGGCAGGGGGTCAGTGGTCAGCAGTGAGGGCGGTGGCCAGCAGTGAGGGCGGTGGCTCAGTGGTCAGCAGTGAGGGCGGTGGCTCAGTGGTCGGCAGTGAGGGCGGTGGCTCAGTGGTCGGCAGTGAGGGCGGTGGCTCAGTGGTCGGCAGTGAGGGCGGTGGCTTAGTGGTCGGCAGTGAGGGCGGTGGCTCAGGGGTCGGCAGTGAGGGCCGTGGCTCAGGGTCGGCAGTGAGGGCGGTGGCTCAGGGGTCGGCAGTGAGGGCGGTGGCTCAGGGTCGGCAGTGAGGGCGGTGGCTCAGTGGTGGGCAGTGAGGGCGGTGGCTCAGTGGTCGGCAGTGAGGGCGGTGGCTCACTGGTCGGCAGTGAGGGCGGTGGCTCAGTGGTCGGCAGTGAGGGCGGTGGCTCAGTGGTCGGCAGTGAGGGCGGTGGCTCAGTGGTCGGCAGTGAGGGCGGTGGCTCAGTGGTCAGCAGTGAGGGCGGTGGCTCAGTGGTCAGCAGTGAGGGCGGTGGCTCAGTGGTCAGCAGTGAGGGCGGTGTGGCTCAGTGGTCAGCAGTGAGGGCGGTGGCTCAGTGGTCAGCAGGGGGTCAGTGGTCAGCAGTGAGGGCGGTGGCTCAGTGGTAAGCAGTGAGGGCGGTGGCTCAGTGGTCAGCAGTGAGGGCGGTGGCTCAGGGGTCGGCAGTGAGGGCGGTGGCTCAGTGGTCAGCAGTGAGGGCAGGGGGTCAGTGGTCAGCAGTGAGGGCGGTGGCTCAGTGGTCAGCAGTGAGGGCGGTGGCTCAGTGGTCAGCAGTGAGGGCGGTGGCTCAGTGGTCAGCAGTGAGGGCGGTGGCTCAGTGGTCAGCAGTAAGGGCGGTGGCTCAGGGGTCGGCAGTGAGGGCGGTGGCTCAGTGGTCAGCAGTGAGGGCAGGGGGTCAGTGGTCAGCAGTGAGGGCGATGGGCAGCAGTGAGGGCGGTGGCTCAGTGGTCAGCAGTGAGGGCGGTGGCTCAGTGGTCAGCAGTGAGTGCGGTGGCTCAGTGGTCAGCAGTGAGGGCGGTGGCTCAGTGGTCAGCAGTGAGGGCAGTGGCTCAGTGGTCAGCAGTGAGGGCGGTGGCTCAGTGGTCAGCAGTGAGGGCGGTGGCTCAGTGGTCAGCAGTGAGGGCGGTGGCTCAGTGGTCAGCAGTGAGGGCAGGGGGTCAGTGGTCAGCAGTGAGGGCGGTGGCCAGCAGTGAGGGCGGTGGCTCAGTGGTCAGCAGTGAGGGGCGGTGGCTCAGTGGTCGGCAGTGAGGGCGGTGGCTCAGTGGTCGGCAGTGAGGGCGGTGGCTCAGTGGTCGGCAGTGAGGGCGGTGGCTTAGTGGTCGGCAGTGAGGGCGGTGGCTCAGGGGTCGGCAGTGAGGGCCGTGGCTCAGGGGTCGGCAGTGAGGGCGGTGGCTCAGGGGTCGGCAGTGAGGGCGGTGGCTCAGGGGTCGGCAGTGAGGGCGGTGGCTCAGGGGTGGGCAGTGAGGGCGGTGGCTCAGTGGTCGGCAGTGAGGGCGGTGGCTCAGTGGTCGGCAGTGAGGGCGGTGGCTCACTGGTCGGCAGTGAGGGCGGTGGCTCACTGGTCGGCAGTGAGGGCGGTGGCTCAGTGGTCAGCAGTGAGGGCGGTGGCTCAGTGGTCGGCAGTGAGGGCAGTGGCTCAGTGGTCGGCAGTGAGGGCGGTGGCTCAGTGGTCGGCAGTGAGGGCGGTGGCTCAGTGGTCGGCAGTGAGGGCGGTGGCTCAGTGGTCGGCAGTGAGGGCGGTGGCTTAGTGGTCGGCAGTGAGGGCGGTGGCTCAGGGTCGGCAGTGAGGGCCGTGGCTCAGGGGTCGGCAGTGAGGGCGGTGGCTCAGGGGTCGGCAGTGAGGGCGGTGGCTCAGGGGTCGGCAGTGAGGGCGGTGGCTCAGGGGTGGGCAGTGAGGGCGGTGGCTCAGTGGTCGGCAGTGAGGGCGGTGGCTCAGTGGTCGGCAGTGAGGGCGGTGGCTCACTGGTCGGCAGTGAGGGCGGTGGCTCACTGGTCGGCAGTGAGGGCGGTGGCTCAGTGGTCAGCAGTGAGGGCGGTGGCTCAGTGGTCGGCAGTGAGGGCAGTGGCTCAGTGGTCGGCAGTGAGGGCGGTGGCTCAGTGGTCGGCAGTGAGGGCGGTGGCTCAGTGGTCAGCAGTGAGGGCGGTGGCTCAGTGGTCAGCAGTGAGGGCGGTGGCTCAGTGGTCAGCAGTGAGGGCGGTGGCTCAGTGGTCAGCAGGGGGTCAGTGGTCAGCAGTGAGGGCGGTGGCTCAGTGGTAAGCAGTGAGGGCGGTGGCTCAGTGGTCAGCAGTGAGGGCGGTGGCTCAGGGGTCGGCAGTGAGGGCGGTGGCTCAGTGGTCAGCAGTGAGGGCGGTGGCTCAGTGGTCAGCAGTGAGGGCGGTGGCTCAGTGGTCAGCAGTGAGGGCGGTGGCTCAGTGGTCAGCAGTGAGGGCGGTGGCTCAGTGTTCAGCAGTGAGGGTGGTGGCTCAGTGGTCAGCAGTGAGGGCGGTGGCTCAGTGGTCAGCAGTGAGGGCAGTGGCTCAGTGGTCAGCAGTGAGGGCGGTGGCTCAGTGGTCAGCAGTGAGGGCGGTGGCTCAGTGGTCAGCAGTGAGGGCGGTGGCTCAGTGGTCAGCAGTGAGGGCGGTGCCTCAGTGGTCAGCAGTGAGGGCGGTGGCTCAGTGGTCAGCAGTGAGGGTGGTGGCTCAGTGGTCAGCAGTGAGGGCGGTGGCTCAGTGGTCAGCAGTGAGGGCGGTGGCTCAGTGGTCAGCAGTGAGGGCGGTGGCTCAGTGGTCAGCAGGGGGTCAGTGGTCAGCAGTGAGGGCGGTGGCTCAGTGGTCAGCAGGGGGTCAGTGGTCAGCAGTGAGGGCGGTGGCTCAGTGGTCAGCAGTGAGGGCGATGGCTCAGTGGTAAGCAGTGAGGGTGGTGGCTCAGTGGTCAGCAGTGAGGGCAGGGGGTCAGTGGTCAGCAGTGAGGGCGGTGGGCAGCAGTGAGGGCGGTGGCTCAGTGGTCAGCAGTGAGGGCGGTGGCTCAGTGGTCAGCAGTGAGGGCGGTGGGTCAGTGGTCAGCAGTGAGGGCGGTGGCTCAGTGATCAGCAGTGAGGGCGGCGAGGGCTGGAGGGGCCAGCAGTGAGGGCAGCGAGGGCTGGAGGGGCCAGAGCAGGGCTGGAGGGGCCAGAGCAGGGCTGGAGGGGCCAGAGGAGAGCGGAGGTGGCAGAGGAGAGCGGATGGAGGGGGGCGGAAGACTTACTGGGCTGTTGGCGGGCGGCGGTGAGCGGCAGTGCTGGCGGCGGTTCCGGAGGCCGGGGGCGGAGTGTGGGCGGTGCTAGCTCCGTGATGGAGGAGCTTCAGCGGGTGTGTGGAGAGAGCGTGGCAGGACTGGGAGCTGTGCCGGCGGAGGCGCCACACTCGGTCCGGCCCGGTTGCCGGATGTTGGTGGGCGTACACCGGGCTGTGCCTGATGGAGGAGGAGAGTGGGCGGTGAGCTGTAGGGCTGTGGGCTGGGCCGGTTCCTGGATGTGGCTGGGGCTCTGTGGGTCTGGTACTTCCTGTGTTTGACACAGGACGGAGGCCATCACGGAAGTTGAGCGGATTTTGGGCGGAAGTGGCCTTCGGGTTTTATGTATAAGATACACTGTGTGCAGAATTATTAGGCAAGTTGTATTTTAGAGGATTATTTTTATTATTGATCAACAACTATGTTCTCAATCAACCCAAAAGACTCATAAATATCAAAGCTTAATATTTTTGGAAGTTGAAGTGTTTTTTTTTTTTTTATAGATTTGGCTATCTTAGGAGGATATCTGTTTGTGCAGGTAACTATTACTGTGCAGAATTATTAGTCAACTTAATAAAAACCAAATATATTCCCATCTCCCTTGTTTATTTTCCCCAGGTAAACCAATATAACTGCACAGAAATTAGAAAAAAAAAACATTTCTTACATGCAAAAACAAAACACAAAAAAAAATTAGTGACCAATATAGCCACCTTTCTTTATGATGACACTCAACAGCCTTCCATCCATAGATTCTGTCAGTTGCTTGATCTGTTTACGATCAACATTGCGTGCAGCAGCCACCACAGCCTCCCAGACGCTGTTCCGAGAGGTGTACTGTTTTCCCTCCCTGTAGATCTCACATTTTAGGAGGGACCACAGGTTCTCTATGGGGTTCAGATCAGATGAACAAGGGGGCCATGTCATTATTTTTTCTTCTTTTAGACCTTTACTGGCCAGCCACACTGTGGACTAGTTGGATGCATGTGATGGAGCATCGTCCTGCATGAAAATCATGTTTTTCTTGAACAATACCGACTTCTTCCTGTACCACTGCTTGAAGAAGTTGTCTTCCAGAAACTGGCAGTAGGTCCGGGAGTTGAGCTTCACTCCATCCTCAACCCAAAAAGGTCCCACAAGTTCATCTTTGATGATACCTGCCCATACCAGTACCCCACCTCCACCTTGTTGGCGTCTGAGTCGGAGTGGAGCTCTCTGCGCTTTACTGATCCAGCCTCTGGCCCATCCATCTGGCCCATCAAGAGTCACTCTCATTTCATCAGTCCATAAAACCTTTGAAAAATTAGTCTTAAGATGTTTCTTGGCCCAGTCTTGACATTTTATGTTATGTTTCTTGCTCAAAAGTGGACGTTTTTCAGCATTCCTTACCTTGGCCATGTCCTTGAGTATAGCACACCTTGTGCTTTTTGATACTCCAGTAACATTGCAGCTCTGAAATATGGCAAAACTGGTGGCAAATGGCATCTTGGCAGCTTCACACTTGATTTTCCTCAATTCATGGGCAGTTATTTTGCACCTTTTTTGCCCAACATGCTTTTTGCGACCCTGTTGACTATTAGCCATGAAAAGCTTGATTGTTAGGTGATCTCGCTTCAAAATTTTGGTAATTTCAAGACTGCTGCATCCCTCTGCAAGACATCTCACAATTTTGGACTTTTGAGAGGCCATCAAATCTCTCTTCTGACCATTTTTGCCTAAGGAAAGGCATTTGCCTAAAAATTAAGCACACCTTATATAGGGTGTTGATGTCATTACACCACACCCCTGCTCATTACAGAGATGCACATCAACTGATTTACCTAATTGGTAGTTGGCTCTCAAGCCTATACAGCTTGGAGTAGGACAACATGTATAAAAAGTATCATGTGCTCAAAATACTCATTTGCCTAATAATTCTGTACACAGTGTAAATGTTAATTAATTTTTTTTTTGTAAACATTTGATTGATATCGATTGTGTGGCTCTATAGTTGTGAAATTAATTATATTTACACAATTTTTGTATGAGTTGAATATAAATATATTTTATAATTTTCTGTGGTTTAAGTTATGTTAATTTTATGTTAATTTCATTTGATGTCATTTCCTGGATTGTACTATTTAAGAATTTGTTGATCGTTAACCCACTACTGTTTTTCAAAACCTGGATGTGAGGCTGAAAAGTTCAGTGTTGAAAATAAAGAAAGAAACTATCTCAACAACATATATGTGCCAGAAGAATTTTTTTTCTAATTGTATGCACTTCCACGGGCGGTGTGGATGAGGGTGAGAATGTTGATCGCCTTTGCTGATTCATTTTTAGGTCAAACTGAATGATTTGGAATTAAACTGGTTTGAGGCAAAAAATAAATTTTTTTAGTACTTTGAGAATCACTGGTTAGAGGCCAAAGGCAACCTTTTTAGGAAAACTGAAGAATTGGCAATCACTGCTTTGAGCCAAACACAGCCTTTTTAGAGGAAATACTAAGATTTGGCAATAATTTTCTGTATGCGATGCAAAGGCTTTAGCAATCCACAGTCTTAGGAATCACACTTGTTCTCAGCAATAATGCCTATGTCTGGATGCAAATTGTCACTTCAATAAAGAAGTGGATGAACTCTAGCCAGGGCCGCACCGTCCATTGGACAGTGTGAGCCCTTAAGCTCAGGCGGCAAGTAGGGAGGGGTGCGGCTGTGCAGAAGGGGTCAGCGCCAGCACCACACAGCAGCTTCCTGTGTGATTGGCACTGCTGGCTGCGGTAAGAGACAGACTCTTCCCCTGCTGCCGCTAGAGATAGCCCTGCGTGGGAGCTGCTAGAACCATCCCCCCCGCTCCTCACCTGCAGGAGCTGATAGCAAACACCCACCCCCCCACTGTCCTGCTCCTCAATTAGGGCTCAGGTGGCAGGGGAGCTTGATGCACCCCTGACTCTAGCGCCACCTTTAGGTAGCAGTCCTCAAATCATAGTCGACTCTTTAACAAGCTTTTAATATGACCAAGGTTTTGTGTCAGATCAGAACCCCAAACTACAGACACTGCGTTTCAGGGTAACTGCCCCTCATCAGTGTAGTGTGTGGTATATTCTGATCTGGCTGTATGAGAGGATAAGATGAGGTCTGGTGAACTAGCTATCTACCTTATGGAGAGGAGTTTGCCTGCAACCACAAGGAGACAAGTAAGTTGATAAGGAGACTTAAAGCCACAATGCTCCTCTGGGAAATATGCAAATTGTCACTTCAATGAAGAAGTGGATGAACTCTAGCACCACCTTTAGGTAGCAATCCTCAATATGTCTGGATGGAAACTCTTGCCCCCCTTTCTATCTAAAAATTGATGAAGTAGCTAGCTATCTATTTGTGTAACATGGATGGAGCAGCACGGAGCGGCACACTGTCCTTCAACAGTAATACTCTGAAAATGGTGATGATGGCAAATGGCTGCTCCTAATATTCCAAGGGACATGTGACTTTCGGCAGCCAGCCAACGATACAAGCCCTTGTGTCTTCAACTTATGGATGTTTTATGTGCCCTTATAGGTTACCGGCCCGCAAAATCCACACAGAACATGCTGGGAAAAAAGTGAAGTCCTATGCTACACTGAATCTCTCCCCATACCTACCTTCATCTAAACACGTCCTGCCCACAATGCTACACTGTCAGTAGGTAGGAGAAAAGCATTACCTAAACATAGTAATGCTTTTTTTAATTGATCCATTAATGAACAAAGCCGTGTTCAGCATTTTTTTGTGAAATTGCTTGTTCTTCCGATCCCGTATAAAATCTGCAATGTTTGTCACTCATCTCTAGTCAGGAAAACCAGGTCTGCATGATGACTGTGCTTGGTGTAATGCCTGTGTTTCATGTGCTCCCACAACAGGCCCAGTTTTTGTCCCACGGCCACAACCTCTGCATGCACCCTGCACATTTTAAACTAATTACGTAGCTAAGAGCAGTATTGTTACTCCAACAGAGGCTCCTCCTACACTATTTCCGGGTACAGTGCGTCGAGATAACATCACTGGGTCTTATATAGACTTGATAACACTCTGTGGCCAGCCAATCACAGTAATGCCAGCAGCCAAAATGCCTACAACATTACCGTGATAAGCAAGCAATCCCTGCCAGTTTAGTGGCTAAAACTCAGCAGCAAAACATGCAGGATGGGGAATTAAGCATGGTGCTTGAGTGCCCAGTTTCTTGATCGCTCTTCACCAGTTACTGTGGTACTATAACAATAATTATGCAACTTCCTTGCTTTTAGTGCGTTGCGTTGTATCTTCAAATGCTATATGTAAGACAAAACACTATGAGTCTCAGTAAAAAATGAATAAAGAAGTAAATGCATACATTTACATATACCAATAATCACACTGAGAATACTAAAAGCCAGCAAGCAATAAACAAAAAGTCACTTGGATTACACTGTCGAACACTGATAGCAATCCAAAGACAAAATGGCAGGCAGTTTTCTGGAAGATTAAGCAGAAGAAATCAACGTTAAACACGTAAAATGTTTTCTTTTTTTACTTTCTATTTAACGCTAGGAAGTTTTGCTAAAGGGAAGAATGAACTTTCTGGATCATTTCCTACAATGAAATACTTCAGGGTTCTCTCTCTCGACAGAGTAAAGAGAAATAAAGAAACCATGTTATGTGTATGAGCATTATTTTTTTTCTAACAGAAGGTGAATTGAAAGTAATTGAATGGTATATTAACTTGCAAATCCTTATTCCAATACAATATTGTATCATGTCACAAAAAGATACAGAAAAGATGAAAGTAACAGGTGCAATCCGGTAGATATTGAACATCACAGAACACATTATATTCCATAATGCCCTCTGCTTACTACTCACTAATGCACTTTGGAGACAAAGGAGGTCAATTGTGATCTTAATTTGTTGTAATATTGCTTCGATGGCTGGTGCCAGTGGTGGTGATGACTTTCCTGCGGCTTCTAGTGGCTCTTATATTCTTAGCAATAGTATGTTTTGTTTTTACTCTACATTATCTATTGTCATTCCCATTTGTTTTTTAACATTCATTTATTAAATCTTAATTATTCAATCATTGCCAGAAAAGATTTAAAGGGGAACTCTGGGAAGATAAAACATTTTTGTGCTGTCCCTGCCCTCGTACATGATTAAACTGAGCTGGGCACTACAGTTCTGGGATCTGTAGATCGATTAGATCGATTATAAATTAATAAAATCATATCTTCATCTTAGCTTTCACCCCTCCCTCAGGGGTAAGGTAGACATTTAGTCATGCATAGTGCTAAAGTTTCAGGGCACAGGAAGCTACCAAGTTGATATGGGGGAGGGGAGACCAAGGCAATGCTGAATCAATCAATGTAGTTCTTTGCTTTTGCTCCTAGCCTGATGCATGACAGTACACATTATGCACTATCACATCATTTTACAGCAAAAGATCACAGCATGTATTTGTATATGCTTGGTGATATGATTGTTATTTGAAGGGAGAACATCCGTGTTCTTGCATTACACAAAATGGTATATCAGCGACAGAATTGTAGTATGACCATGGGGCTGGCAGCCATACTCCCAGTCATGCCCCCTGCCGATACAAAAGTATGAGAGGGCAAGAATGTAAGATGATCCTGGAGCCCCCAGGTTCCATGCCCCTAACACACCTCCTTTCACAGCTGCTGCATGAGGCTGAATTTCTATGTCCCCTGAGGGATAGCTGAGAGCTGAGGAGCAGATATAATTGTATTGATTTGTAAGCGATCTATATATATATATATATCCTAGAACTGTAGTGCCCAACTCTGCTTCATCATGTAGGAGGGCAGAGTCAGTACAAAAATGTTTTATCTCCCCAGAGTTCCCCTTCAATAATAAATGGTGGGTAGGCAAAATTCAGGCTGCAGTATAGGTGATGCTTGTTGCTCGGACTAGTAAAATAAGTGTGCAAAAACAGACATGGGCTAGGGTCACATTTCCGTTTTTTTTACAAAATCCTGATCCGGTTTTGAGCTTTCAAAAAGCTCAAAACCGGACCAGGAAACGCTCCTCATAGGAGCCTATGCAAAACACCGGATGGCTTCACAAGCCATCCGGTGGCCGGATCCGGCACTGCTGCCTGCGTTAAAAATCATGCAGGCAGCAGTTTTCGCAGCGTTTCCAGGGACCGCACTGCGGTAACCGGATGGCTCAGGATGTGTAATCCTGAGCCATCCGGTAACTGCAGAGTTTGCGGATCCCGGCTATTGCCGGGATCAGCAAACTTAATAAAGAGTTGAATAGCTGAGCTAAATGACTGTTTGAGGTCTGTAGGGGGGCTTAGACCCCCCTACAGACCGGCCGCCGACTTCTATAGTGTTCTTCTACAATTTCTCACTGTGCACGGGCTCCTCGGAGCCCGTGCATGTCACCCAAAGTTGCCCCTACCCCCCCGTATCACTATAGAGGGGTGCATACACCCCTCTATTACAATTATGCTTTAATTATGTGGTATATACAATGAATTATCCAAATCGCAAAGTAAGTATATATTTACATGTGTCCGGAGGCAGAGTGAAGGGATTTCCATGGGCGGGGCTGTGTGCAGTAGCCTCCGCCCGCTCCTTCTTGATGGCCGCCCCCTCTGGCCGTAATCCAGTCTTGTGAGGGCGGGCACGTCGTTAAAGGGGCGTGGCTAACTAAGTGCCGCGGTTATCCACGCCCCTTTAACGACGTGCCCGCCCTCACAAGACTGGATTACGGCCAGAGGGGGCGGCCATCAAGAAGGAGCGGGCGGAGGCTACTGCACACAGCCCCGCCCATGGAAATCCCTTCACTCTGCCTCCGGACACATGTAAATATATACTTACTTTGCGATTTGGATAATTCATTGTATATATCACATAATTAAAGCATAATTGTAATAGAGGGGTGTATGCACCCCTCTATAGTGATACGGGGGGGTAGGGGCAACTTTGGGTGACATGCACGGGCTCCGAGGAGCCCGTGCACAGTGAGAAATTGTAGAAGAACACTATAGAAGTGGGCGGCCGGTCTGTAGGGGGGTCTAAGCCCCCTACAGACCTCTAACAGTCATTTAGCTCAGCTATTCAACTCTTTATTAAGTTTGCTGATCCCGGCAATAGCCGGGATCCGCAAACTCTGCAGTTACCGGATGGCTCAGGATTACACATCCTGAGCCATCCGATGACCGCAGTGCGGTATTCAGCACACAGTTTTGAAAAAAACTGTGTGCGACCGGCATTGCATTCACCGCATCCGGATCCGGATGCGGTGAATGCAATTTATGTTTTCAATGTGACCCTACCCAATAATAAAGTTGTTAGCAATTAATATTGAGGTCCTGGGTCCCACTTCACTTATGGTGGTTTTACACGTTCCAACGTCGGTCCAATATTGGATCCGACGGCGCGGGAGCGCGCTTTTTGTGCCCGGTTTTCCAAGAATCGCATCGGCGGTTTACACAGCACGATATCGGGATACAACATCCCTACGATGTCTACGCCCCCCGACCCAGGAACGACCATTTAACATGGGAGTGAATGGGGGACGTTGTACTGCACACGGGAGTTGGGCTGTCACACAGCACGATCCGGCTCCAACCGGCATCCAATATCGCGCCGTTGGAGAGCAGGCTAATTAGATCCCCGATATCAGTTTGACATCGTTCGTGCATCGTATTGGACGTTCACACCATACAACGCACGAACGATATCGGGTCCAACGCACGAACCACGTGACTTTTGGTCGGAGTTGGACGCCGATATCGGGACGTGTAAACCCACCATTAGAGTCTCGACATCAATCTACTATATAATTGCCTAATCGTGTCTGTCTGAGGCCAAAATCGCGCGCCAGCGCTCATTGGTCTCCGCCAGCTGCAGCAACCAATGAGCGCAGCATATGCAAAACAGCCGCACGCGTTCATCTGGCGACGGCGACACATTAGCAACGCGGGATTGCCGTGACAGCGCTACACTCACATAGCGGACGGGAAAGCCGACTTCAATGTCCGCTTTCCCGCCCCGCTATTTGAAATGAACAGCTGATGCACCCCTGCTCAGCACCCACTCACCCCGCTCAGCACCCACTCACCCCCGCTCAGCACCCAGTCACCCCCAATCGGCACCCACTCACCTGCTCAACACCCACTCACCCCCGCTCAGCACCCACTCAGCCCCGCTCAGCACCCACTCACCCATGATTCACTCAGATATGTCGCGTTTTTTTTTCGCGGCCGCACTTGCCGCACCTGCCGCAAGCCCGCATATACATTGTATGGGGCTTGCTGCAAGTACACCGCAAGTGCAGCCGTTATGCAGTAATCGCAGCAGTTGAGGTTTTTTTCACCGCTGATGTGAAAGGGGCCTTATATAGGGATTGTGAACTTTTTGGGTGTATCAACGGAATTTCAGAGATGCAGTTTTGTGGCAATATAGGTGTATCAAACTAATTCAAATTATTAGAATTTGCTGGGACCTGCAATTTTTACAAAATTTCACTTAAATTCAATTGGCAATGAATCATGTAGATAATAATAATAATGATAATAATAAAAATAATAGTAGTAGCTAAGTATAAATGCTTTTGATTTTCTGCTACTATATAAAGGTTTTTCCTGGTATTTCTATCGGGGGCAGGATGGAGCGAGCGGGGCAGGATGGTGGCAGTGGGCAGGATGGAGCGAGCGGGGCAGGATAGTGGTGAGCTGGGCAGGATGGAGCGAGCAGGGCAGGATGGATGGTGGCGGGGGGCAGGATTGTGGAGGCAGTATGGCGGTGAAAGAGTCAGGATGGAGCGAGCGGGGCAGGATGGAGCGAGCGGGGCAGGATGGAGCCGGAGGAGCAGGATGGTGGAGGGGGGTTGGATGGTGGCGGAGGGGGGGCAGGATGGAGCAAGCTGGGCAGAATGGAGCCGGTGGGGGAGCAGGATGGAGTGAGCAAGGCAGGATGGAGGCGGCGGGCAGGATGGAGCCAGTGGGGCAGGATGGAGCAAGCGGGGCAGGATGATGCCGGAGGAGCAGGATGGAGCCGGAGGAGCAGGATGGTGGCAGGTGGGGGGGGGGCAGGATGGGGGGCAGGATGGAGCCGGAGTGGAGGCAGGATGGAGCAAGCTGGGCAGGGTGGAGCCGGCGGGGGGGGCAGGATGGTGGCAGGGGGCAGGATGGTGGCAGGATGGTGGCGGCGGGGGCAGGATGGTGGCGGCAGGGGTGGGGCATGATGGAGCCGGGGGGGTAAGAAGGATGGAGCCGGCGGGGGGTGCAGGATGGAGCCGGCAGGAGTGGGCAGGATGGTGCCGGCGGGGGGCAGGATGGTGCCAGTGGGGTTGGCAGGATGGTGCCAGCGGGGAAGGGCAGGAAGGATACGAGGATACTCACCCATCTGCGAGGATACTCACCCATCCGCCGCTCACTCCACCTCTGTCTTGTAGCATCCCAGGCAGCGACAGGTCCTCAAGCCCTATAGAAGACGGAGGTGGAGCGTGACGACGGATGGGTGAGTATCCTCACTGAGGATTTTTTTATTTTTATTATCACCGTGGAGGAGCGGGGTGGTCGTGGGGAGCGGGGGGCAGGAGGAACGAGGGAGTGGGGAAGACACGGGGAGCAAGGGTGGCAGGAAGAGCGGAGGGGAGCAGGAAGAGCAGAGGGGGGCAGAAAGAGCGGAGGGGCTGGAGGAGCAAAGGGGGGCAGGAGGAGTGGGGGGGGGCCACAGGGAGCTCAGGCAGGAGGAACAGGGGGCTGTATGGAGAGGCATGTGTCCCGGCAGGATGGGGGGGCAGGATGGTGGCGAGCGGGGCAGGATAGGTCAAGCGAGGCAGGATGGTGGCGGGGGGCAGGATGGTGGTTGGGGGGCAGGATGGAGCGAGCGGGGCAGAATGGAGCTGGCGGGGTAGCAGGATGGTGGCAGGAGAGCAGGATGGTGGCGAGGGAGCAGGATGGTGGCGGGGGAGTAGGATGGTGGTGAGCGGGGCAGGATGGAGCCGGCGGGGCAGGATGGAGCTGGTGGGGGGCAGAATGGTGGCGGGGGACAGGATGGAGGCGGCGGAGCAGGATGGATCGGGCGGGGCAGAATGGAGCGAGCGGGGCAGGATGGAGCGAGCAGGGCAGGATTGAGCGAGCGGGGCAGGATGGTGGCGGGGGGGGGCAGAATGGTGGCGAGCGGTGCAGGATGGAGCCGGTGGGGCAGGATGGAGCCAGCGGGGCAGGATGGAGCAAACTGGGTAGGACGGAGCTGGCGGGGGGGGCAGGATGGATGCGGGGGGCAGAATGGAGCCGGCGGGGGGGCAGAATGGAGAAGGTGGGGGGGCAGGATGGAGCCGGTGGGGGGCAGGATGGAGCCGGCAGGGAGGGTAGAATGGGCCGACAGGAGGGGGCAGGATAGAGCCGGCATGGGGGGGCAGGATGGAGTCGGCGGGGGGGCAGGATGGAGCCAGCGGGGGGGCAGGATATTGGCAGGGGGGCAGGATGGTGGCAGGGGGGCAGGATGGTGGCGGCGGTGGCAGGATGGTGGCGGCGGGGGGGGCAGGATGGAGCCGGCGGGGGGCAGGATGAAGCCGGTGAGGGGGAGGCAGGATGGAGCTGGGGGAGGGGCAGGATGGAGTCGGCGGGGGGGATTGGGCAGGATGGTGTCGGCAGGGGTGGCAGGATGGTGCCAGCGGGGGGGGGGCAGGATGGTGCCAGCGGGGGGGCAGGATGGATGCGAGAATACTCACCCGTCCGCCGGCTCGCTCCACCTCCGTTTTGTAGCTCCCATGGCAGGACATGTCATTGCCTGGGAAACCGATCAGCTGATCGGTTTCCTAGGCAACAACAGGTCCACAAGCCCTATAGAAGAAGGAGGTGGAGCAAGACGGCGGACGGGGGAGTATCCTCACTGAGGATTTTTTTTTATTTTTATTATCACCATGGAGGAGCGGGGGGCAGCAGGGAGCGGGGGGCAGAAGGAGCGAGGGAGTGGGGGGGCCGCGGGGAGCCGGGGGGCCGCAGGGAGCAAGGGGGGCAGGAAGAGCGAAGGGGGGGCAGGAAGAGCGGAGGGGGCAGGAGGAGCGGAGGGGGGGGCAGAAGTAGCGAGGGAGTGGTAGGGCCGCGGGGAGCGGGGGGGTCCGCAGGGAGCAAGAGGGGCAGGAAGAGTGGAGGGGGCTGGAAGAGCAGATGGGGGCAGGAAGAGCGGAGGGGGCAGGAGGAGCGGAGGGGGGCCGAAGGGAGCTCAGGCAGGAGGAACGGGGGCTGTGAGGAAAGACCGTGTATCCGGACTACAAATTGGCTCGGAATTCGAACTTTGAATTATCGCGCCTATTTGCATAGACTGCGCTCATTGGTGCCCGCCAAAAAATTAAAAATCACACATACTCCAGAGGAGCTTCTGGACGCGTTTCATGTGTCTAGCCCACTTAATCGTCAGTATAATGGCAATACAGACAACAGAAATATATACAATTGGAAGAGGCGTGGCCTGCGGCTCCATGTGAAGTCGCACTCACAAGGAGCTCCCGGTGCTTACTAAAAAGCGACGGAGTTAATGTCCTTTTAGGTCATTTTCTACCACATAGAAGCTGTCAACCTGATCACTATTACTCAGAGGAAAAGCGAGGCGAGTTTGGTTGATTTTCACCCAGGAGGAACGCTTACATCGAAGGTGATCCCATCTCCCTCACAGCTCTAAGGGACCGGCGCCATCTTGGCCCCACATGTCATCACTGCTGCAGAAAATCAAGCTGGCCTGAGTGAAGGGTACTGGCAACAGCTGGCACATTGAAGCATAACCCGGCGGGGACTTGAAGCTGCAGCACATTACCGGAGCTGTGACCTGCATAACGGTAGGGACCCGTACCAGTCTGCCCCGTCCCGCTCCACCCTGTTCTGCCTACCACAACAGCCGTGAGGGGGGTTAAGAGACTTACTTGAGTCCTGCCACATCGATCGTAGGTGTGGTGTGTGCAGGTGAGACCCACGGTGCACATAATCCCCAGTGGAAGAGAGGAACTACTTTATTAACAGCAGGTATGAGGGGCGGAGTGATCTCTGGAGCAGAAAGAGGTCCCCACTGCTGAAACAAAGCCCCATACTGTGACACAGCCTCATAAAGCTATTAGCTAACAAGCTGAAGTTGCTGTGAAGTAAATCTATCTGTATTAACTGTCAGAAGTCACAAATCTGTTGGCACTCAAGTGCTATAACACTAGAAGCTGACACCATTCGCCATAAGAAAGTCTGCAGAGCACAAAAGAACAGTGATAATCTGAGGCTCCTTTGTTGACACATTATACTTATTTACCTCACAGATAAGCCCACTACAAGGGTATCCTGCAGATAAGGGATTTACAGACATTTAAAGACTAGTTGACATACTATATGTAGGAAGTCCTTGCTACAGAGGCGAACCACTGAGTTCAGGAGACAAAGATACAGACTTAGTGCCTGAAGCCCTTTCTAGTTCTCTCCTACACAGACAGAGAGGCAGATGTCGAGCAGAGCATAAAAGTGTGACACCTTCAGACTAAAAATTGTGTATGAACAGCAGTCTCTATATTGTAGAGCTGAACTGAACTGTCTCCGGGCAGGCAAGGGATCTTACCAATCAGAGAGCTCTTACAAAAAAAATAAATAAATAAATCGTAGCCCTGCAGCACACAAAAATCTGTATAAGGACATAAACTACTCACTGAGATCTACATTAGAAGGACTAGTGCAGACAGTCACAAAAGCTGCTGTATGACAAATAAGTAACAGCACGTCATAAGGACCAGAGGGATCATCCCAAGATACTGAGGGCAGCAATATAAGACTGTTCTGAAGTCCTAGATACGTACTTTCTCCACCCCTTGAACTCCAGAAGTAGCGACTCCACCCAGAGTCATTGAACTTGTGAACAACCTAGTACCTCAAGGTCAGTGAAATTAAACCCAACTAAACATCAGACCTCTCTGTTACACCTTAGTTTCCAGAAATCTAATGCCCTCCAAAACCAGACCCTCTTCCACCATTCCATCTAACGAAAAAACAATGGATGCACATCAATTAAGCTCTAAGAGCAAGATACCAACTATGGCACATAGTCCAGGTAAAAACCCGAAAGGAAGAGACAAACACACGAAAAGTTCATCTACACCTGAAACCCATGAGTCCAGCGACGACTCAATTATATACGAATCCACTCATCATAGTTCCAAAAGAAAAGAGATGGATTCACCCCTACGCCAAAATCCTAATCCTCCTCCACAAGATGAGATTCAATTGCAATGTAGAAGTCCTGCGAGGCAGAGGATTAAGGTCACACAAGCTAATAATGACCCCAACTTTATCCTGGACCAAACTCAAATTCCAGACAAGAACTTCCTTCTCCAACTTTTCTCTTCCCTTAAGGAAGAAATGAGGGAGCAATTTGCAGAAATTAAATCTTCGATCAACACCATTAATTCACGACTAGATCAAACCGAAACAGATGTAGGAAATCTAAAGAAAGAACTTAAGACATGCTGCTCAGAGCTAACAAAAGCTAAAGATGAAATTAAGCACCTTACAGATAGGATTATAGATAGGGAGGACCGTGACCGTAGATCCAACTTAAAAATTAGAGGAATATCAGAACAAACAAAAACACATGAGCTAATTCCCTTTGTCAAAAATCTGACCAGAAAGCTGATCCCGTCCTTACCGGATATAGAATTATCAATTGAGAGGGCTCACAGACTCCCCAAACCCCTACGCATACCTGAAGACACCCCTCGTGATGTTATTGTTAAATTTACGTTTTTCCAGACGAAAGATAAAATAAATAACTACACTAGGCAACATGCTTGCCTACCGGCTCCTTATGAATCTTTAAAAATCTTCTCTGACATCTCAAAAGAAACTGCCACTAAAAGGAGACTTCTAAGGCCAGTCACAGAGGTTCTAAGAAAACAACAGATTACCTATAGATGGGGCCGACCAACCACCTCTGTCATATTTCATCACAAACAGAAGCAAATCACCATTGAGGATCCCATGGAAGGCTTGAAACTCCTCAAACACCTACATATAAAAGAATAACTCTGCCAAATGATTTAGGTTAGAAATATTGCACCATAGGCCCTACCGTTAGCCCAAGAGGAAGACCTACAGTAGTTCCTTGGAACTCTTCCTCCACAACACGACCGTTGGTCGAACTTATATATTTATTCTTTTTTCTTCTAAAGTTTGTTGAAGCCACCTTAACTACCCCTCCTCCTCTGTTTTCCCTCCTAATTTCTCCTCCTCACCCCCCCTTCTTGACCAGCATCTCAATTTAACTGCTTAACTGACGCCGTAATGATGAAACTCCTGTCCCTAAACGCAAATGGTCTAAATTCACCACAAAAACGATTTAGTGTATGGAAGGAGCTAAACTCAAACCACGTTGACATAGCTGGAATTCAGGAGACTAGATTCCCTCTACAGAATCCTCCTAAATTTAGTAATAAAAGATTCCCCCATGTATACTTTTCATCTAATTCCAAAAAGAAAGCGGGAGTAGCAATAATCATAAAAGGAACGCTGAAGTTTGAGGAAATTGAGCTGATCAAAGACGATGAGGGCAGGTACATAATCCTGATCTGTAAGGTTAACGAAGTAATCCACACTCTTGTAAACGTTTACACCCCTAACAATGGCCAAATTACCTTCCTTAAACGTCTCTTTACCCTAATACATGAAAAACAGAAAGGGATGCTTCTGATATTTGGCGACTTCAATTCTGTCCCGAACCCCCTATTAGATTCGTCTAATAAATCAAGGAATCTGAATACGAAATTGGACCCACTTTTACAAAAGGAGGAGCTCTTTGACGTATTTAGATGTTTACATACCTCCTCTTTAGAGTTTACTCACTATTCTAACGTCCATAAATCATTTTCCAGAATCGATTTGGTACTAACAAACATACACTCACTGTCAAAATTTAAAACTATATCCATTCTACCAAGAACGTGGTCGGACCACTCTCCCATCCTCTTTGAGATTTCTAACAGCCCTCCTTTCAACTCTCTTTCTCCATGGAGAGCTAATTCATATCTATTTACCCACCCACAATATAAATCTGAAATCCAAGATTCACTTAAATTATATTTTCAAGAAAACGATACTACAGACATTTCCTTGTCCACCCTATGGACTGCCCACAAAGCGACCATAAGAAGTAATCTGATATATCTGAACATGAAACATAAAAAAGCTCAATTAGCTAATACTAAAAAACTTACTCGACAAATTGCCTTGTTGGAGGAGGAAATGGTAACTAACCCCTCTGAAAGCAAACATAAAGATCTACTTGAGCTTCGGGTACAACTTAAATCCCTCCTCTTATCTGACTATGATAAATTGGCCCGCATATCCAAATCAAATTTCTACTCAAATATGAATAAACCATCTAAAACCTTCGCAAATTTGATCAAAATCCATAGATCAAAAACCAGTATATATCAAATCAAAAACAACCAAAACCACATTAAAAAAAACCCCATTAGAAATATCTAATGCCTTTGTTGAATATTATAAAGGCCTATACAACCTCAAAGATGATCGCTCAGAACCTCAACCCACAACACAAAATATCAAATCCTTCCTAGACTCAGTCACGCTTCCTACGATCTCAGAGGAGGATCTAAACAAACTCAACCAACCTTATACTGAGCAGGAAATAAAAGATATTATACGTAAACTTAAAAAGAACAAATCCCCAGGACCCGATGGTCTTCAGAACGAATATTTTTTAGCGTGCGAACATTTACTCACCCCTTACATCACTAAACTAATTAACTCTTTTTCTGATGGTAGCCAGCCGATCCCACATGAGATGCTCCAAGCGCTTATAACAGTTATTCCCAAAAATAAAGGGGACAAAGACTTAGTTTCTAATTATAGACCCATCTCCCTCCTGAACACAGATATTAAAATTATATCAAAAGCGATTAATTCTAGAATGCAAAAAGTGATCCCGACCTTGATCCACAAAGATCAGACTGGATTCACTCAAAAAAGGAATTCAACAGATGCGACAAGAAGACTCTTAAACTTGACAGCGTATGCTGAGCTCTCGAAAGCCCCTATGATAGTGGTCTCTGTCGACGCAGAAAAAGCGTTCGACAGAGTCCACTGGGGATACCTGTTTGAGGTTTTGCATAAATTTGGACTTTCAGGACCCATATTCAATTCCATTCAAGCTTTATACACCACACCATCAGCAAGGCTCCTTACTAATAATCATATGTCCGCCCCTTTCTTGTTGACAAATGGCACAAGACAAGGCTGCCCCCTCTCGCCCTCCCTTTTCAATTTATTTATTGAGCCATTAGCAGAAAAGGTAAGATCTAGCCCGTCAATTTCTGGTATTTCCCTGAATCGAGAATCATATAAAATCAGTTTGTTCGCTGACGATATAATACTAACCCTCACAAATCCGGCGACGTCTATGCGGGACCTTCTCTTACTCATGAATGAATTTGCTGCGATTTCCCATTACAAAATCAACATTGCCAAAACACAAGTACTCAGCTATAACCTCACAGATCAGATGATTTCCTCCCTCCAACAGGGCAATGAGCTGGATTGGGATAAAAAGTATCTAGACTACTTAGGAATCATAGTCACTAAACCCACTTCCAAAATATATGATGCAAATCTAGGAAAGCTGTATAAAGCTCTTCAAATGGACCTAGCTAACATTTCCAAAACTGAACTAACGTGGTTAGGCAAAATAGAGGCGTACAAATTATTTATACTGCCCAAAATACTTTACATTTTTCGTTCAGTCCCCCTTCAGCTTAACTCAGCTTGGTGCAAAAAAATTCAAGCTCAATTATCTAACTTTATTTGGGGGGGAAAAAAACCCAGAACCTCTCTCTCTATTCTAGAAAAAAGTAAACTACACGGAGGTCTAGCAGTGCCTAACATCTCAGCTTACTATAATTCAGCGCTTATCAGACTTAGCCAAAATTGGTGGGGAGGAGAAGAAGAGAAGCCGAGATGGATGGAGATAGAGAAAGCACTTAATCACTCGAGAGATCTCCAATGGACACTACTCGCTTATTTATGCGACAAGACCAAGAAATTACCTAAAGAACCAACGTTAAAGGCTACCATACGCTCGTGGAGAACTCTCACCACGAAATTATACGCAACAAATCATAAACCTTCTCCACGTTGGATCTCAGTTTACCTCCTACCAGCTCTATCGGCAGATATAGATGTAAGTGTATGGACCAATTGTGGAATCCATACTCTCTCAGACTTACTTGATGACAATATGCAACTCAAATCCTTTGCAAGTCTTAGAACCAAGTTTAATTTGCCAAGCGAAGAGGTTGGGAACTGGAACAAAATAAAACGTACACTCAATAAAAATAATCTGAGTCTCCATCTCCCGCTAAACATAACTCAACTTTTCCGTTTTAACCAATCGAACATCTTTTGGTCTTTCAAGTCTATTTACAAAGAATGGAACCTTGATTCTTCATTTTCCAGCGCTTCTAACATAGGTGCATGGAGTAAGGAACTCCAAATCTCTCTCCCTGCTGATCTAATTGAAGATACACTCAAAATAGTTTACAAAAGTCTCTCATCTTCAGTTCTTTTGGAATCTTACTACAAAACCTTGACTAGGTGGTATTTCACCCCTACAAGACTCCATAAATTTTCAGAAACTATATCACCATTGTGCTGGAGGAACTGCGGAAAACCTGGCACAATGTCTCACATATTCTGGGACTGTCCCATCCTGCGCCCATTTTGGGGGAAAATACAACTTCTAATCTCCGACATAACAGGGATCGACTTGGACCTCTCGCCAGAACTCGCGCTGCTCCTGATAGGAATAAATGTAGTACCACCTGAGCTCAGAGCGCTCATCATACACATTTTGATTGCCTCAAAAAATGGTGTAGCGGCTCGATGGAAAGACCCAGATCCACCAACGTTTGAAACAATACTGGGGACTATTGCAGCTCACAATGTGTATGAATACACGTTCGCTCTGAGGAACAATCTTCAAGGAAAGTACAGTAACAAGTGGTTAACATGGAACCAGTTTTTCTTTCAACAGGATGCCCCCATAATATAAACTTGATCAAATTAGCTTTCAATATGCTATGAGCGAAGTTTAGTTGAGCATAACTTTAAAGTATTTTTCCCTCCTTCCCTCCCTTCTTCCCCCCCCCCTTCCTTTCCCACCACCCACCCTCCAACCGCATGTGTTTATAAGAATGACACAATTGGTTATGGTTTATTGTTAGTTGTTAACTTGACTCTTGTCTTCTAATGTGTGATTATCTTAATGTATTGCTACTTGTTATGACCTCCTTGTAAGTTTATATCTAATTCAATAAAAAAAACATTGAACAAGAAATATATACAATTTAAAAAGCAAAAAACACCCCCCTCTCGCATGTGTGACAAATATACATCAATTATTTCTATCCAATCACATACCTGCAGGTTTTAAAAGAATAAAGAAAAAAAAAAAAGGAAAGAGAAGGGGAGGGGGAAGAGAAGAAAATAGCTGATAACAGAAAGTAAAAGAGAGAAAAAAAAGGGAAGGAGAGGGGAGGGGGGGAAGAGAAGAAGAGCTGATAACAGAAAGTAAAAGAGAGAGGAAAAAAAGGGAAGGAGGGGGGAAGAGAAGAAGAGCTGATAACAGAAAGTAAAAGAGGAAAAAGAGAAGGGGGGGGGGAAGAGGGAGAAGAAATAAGCAAAGACCTGGTACATTAGTAATGCAATTACATGGTAAACTTACAGGTTTAGAAATCTAGGGATAACTACAGCATAGATCGTTATTTCATATTGTAAGCTACCAACTACAAGGTTATTACATATTGCAAATAGTATACTCTAAGAGAGAAGGTATAATCCTCCAACCACATAACAGTAGGGGGATCCCATAAAGATTTAATTCATGTAATACATAAACATATACCTCCTTTCCCAATTAATTAATCATACATTATGTATAGCCATCGTATTGCAAGTGCACTCAATATGCATTATACAAAGGAGCAAATACCATAAAAGGGCCATAGGGTGCAGGATCAATAAAAGCATAACAAATCAGTTCAGACCCTGTGGAATCCGTGCATCAAGCCGCAGGATCCACAATCTTTCCTGGTTATGTAGTGCTTTCTCCCAGTTACCCCCCCTATATGGATGGGGTATCCTCTCTATGCCCCTGATCTTTAAAGTTTTAAGGTCCCCTGCATGGAAATCCCTAAAATGGCTGTTGGCTTTTAAATTGGGATTTGCCCCAGTAATGTGCTCTGACATCCTTACTTTAAGGGATCTGATAGTGCAACCTATATAATATTTATTACAGCTACTACACGTAGCCATATATACTACGTGGGACATGTTACAGTTGATATAGGTAGATATTCTATATTGCTTCCCAGTTCGATTATTGCAAAAGGTTTCACTCATATCCACGTACGAAAAAAACCACGGTCAGCCGCGTTTTTTTTGCGGCCGCACCTGCGGCAAGTGCCGATACCCACTTTAGAAAATATAAAAGGGTGGGGGACAAGAGGTGCAATAGTGCCCTATCACTAGTGACACTGTGAATCAGGGTGGTGTTATGAAGCCACTCACCTGGTGCAGTTGTGATCCCCACAACTGGTTTGAAAGCGTGAAGCAATCAAGAGCTGCTGCAAGACCTCCACCGACCACTAACCAGTGGTGAAATCTGGAAAAAAGATGGGAATGCAGGTGTGTCACGGTCCGCGCTGCTCCAGGCTCAAAAAACTCACCCTGATAATCCTGATGAAGGTGCCAGGGTAGGCACCGAAACGCGTTGGAGAAAGGAGAATAAAGCTTGGAAATCTGCTTAAGGAAAGTTTGACTCTTAGGTGAGTTTTTTGAGCCTGGAGCAGCGCGGACCGTGACACACCTGCATTCCCATCTTTTTTCCGGATACCGCACTTGCCGCACCTGCTGCAAGCCTGCATAGAGATTGTATGGGGCTTGCCGCAACTGTGCCGCAAGTGCAGCGGTTATGCGGTAATCGCGGCAGATGCGTTTTTTTCACCGCATCTGCCGCGATCGGCAAAAACCGCTGATGTGAAAGCAGCTTAACATCCATTTTTTGTATCCTCTTGATCGTAACCTTTTAGTCATGACAAAAGCTTCATTCTTAAAATCCACATATGTGGTGCAGTTGGGTCTTGCTCTTATTAAGTCCCCTACCGGCAGATTTTTGCTTTTTAAATTGTATATATTTCTGTTGTCTGTATTGCCATTGTACTGACAATTAAGTGGGCTAGACCCACGAAACGCGTCCAGAAGCTCCTCTGGAGTATGTGTAAGAAATTTTGTGGCACCGGATTCTACACCTTTTTTCTAATTCAGCGAACACCCTGCATTTGGCAAACCAAACTGAATTTGAACACTCAGGTGTTCGCTCATCTCTAATCTTAAGAGCCTCACGATGGACCAATACCAAATCCAATTACAAGCTTTTTAACTGCAACAGCTATAGTGTACACTACTAGAGCTTAAATTTAGGCTCTGTTTGAGCCTTTTTTTTAAAAAAGTGGTGCTCTATGTGGGAACTGACAAGGTGTAGTGGAAAGGCTGGTGAGGAAATGGCAGTGACGGGCAGGGTGACCAGGGAAAGCTAGTCTATCCCTAGACTGGGAAATCAAAATATCCCTGACCCCAAAGGTATCTCTGAGGGTACCTTTACACGCCACTACAGCATGGTGGAAACAAACGGGTGCTTCACGTGCACGAGCATGCACCAACGGTTACAAACGATACCCGCACCGCCTTTACACGCCGCTACAAGGTGCTCTACAGAAGGTAGAAACTATCTCTGGCTGCACCGCCGGGTGCCTAAAGTTACCTTCTGAAAAGCACCTTACCTCATTTACACGCCACTACAGAGGGTAATATGGGAGGACCTGGTGCAGCAGGGACAACACATAGGCGTGCCAGGATTGTGGATTACGAGACGCTCGTACAATGATTGGACAATGCAATAGCATCATGATTGGCCAGCCTGCACAGGAAGGATGGCTAATACATGACGCTATTGCAATTGTGTAGTGTGACTGGTCAGTTCCTTAACTATGCCGCCCTATGCAGCGACTACCAATCGTAACGCAGGAGATTCCTCCAATGATCGCTGAAGGGGGTGGTTTTATGGAGGCTGTGTCACGCCCCAGGGAGTTAACTAGGTGACGAAAAAACCTTACCCTACCTTATTTAGACGCCACTACCATCGGGTTGAAATCAACCTGTTTTAGAGCACTGCTCTGAAACAGGTACCGCAAGTGACGGGTGGAAACAACCTACTTTACACGCCGCTACCTCGGGTTGATGTGGCGGTGCAAGATACATTTGTCTCATCAACCCGGTTGTTTCCACCTTGTTGTAGCAAGCGTGTAAAGGTACCCTGATGGTGAGAAGGTTCGAATCTCTACCCTAAGGCCTAACTCCTCCATCAGCTCTGTGTTATTCCCTCTCACCTCCCTCCACTGAACCAGGGTACAGCAACTCCAAAGGAAAAGTTCTCAGCAGCACACACAAACAGGTCTGCACAGCACATCTTCCAAGTATAGAGTACAACTCTATCAGCAGCACCACCTGGTGAAAGGAGAGGCTACCTAAAGGCTAGGGGAAGGAGACTCATTAACTTCACATCCACTAGGACACGGCAATAGAACTGGCATAAACTTATGTAGTACTAGAGGAAATTTCACACAGTTTAACTTACTGCAGCATCAAGAATAGACCACAGATAATCAGCGCTAGACAGCGTGCGACAGCAACTCTGACAATTTTGGCTGTGTGGGTAAACTGCGAAAACAGGCTTTGTGTGTGCTTTTTTTGAAAATTTTGGCTAGGTCGGGGAAGTTTGAAATCCATCTATGTGAGGGGACTCTAAATATTTTTTATTTATTTTCTTGCTATGTTTTCAGAATTGGTATGGTGACAGAAATCTTTTAAAGTGTATCTGCCATTTAAATTTTTATTTAATAATAATGTAGACCAAGTGATTGTAATAAACTTTCAAATGTACTTCATAAGTGAAATCTGGAAGAAAACCTTTCAAAAATCTACCAGAAGATGTCCCCACTAGGCTGTTTCTAAACCTTACATACGCTGGTTGTCGGGGAAGATCCGTCTTCATCTCCACATATTGAATATGGCTATATAAGGGGGGGGGCAGGACCTACACAGCATTCACATTACAGTTGATCAGAGTCTCAGCTTACCTTAGGCAAGGACAGTGCTGAGCTCAGGTTATCAGCACAAAGCTCCTGTGATCTTATTTGACTCATCTCCGTTCACATCGTGTCTGCTCTGTGTTGTCAGCTAAAGACCTCCACGCAGGTTCTCAGCTGCTTGCACAGAGTAGAGCAATGTAAATGGAGAGGACTTAAAAAAGATCACATGATCTGTGTGCTGACAGCCTGAGCTCAGCACTCTCATTGCCTGAGGTAAGCTGAGACTCTGATCAGCTGTAGTGTGAACCCAGTGTAGGCTCCCACTCCCTTTATATGGCCGTATTCAGTGTGTGGATCTGAAGATTTCCCTAACAATCAGCATATGTCAGGTTTAGAAACAGCCTAGTAGGGACATGTTCTGGAAGGTTTTTGAAAGGTTTTCTTACAAATTTCACTCATGAAGTATATTCAAAAGATTATTATAATCACTTGCTCTACATTATTATTATTTATTTATTATTATTGAATAAAAATGTAAACAGCAGTTACTCTTTAAGTAATTTCTCTATCCACATTTACATTTGTTTGCAGGGCAATTGTCCTGCTGTTACTCCCATTTTGCTTTTTTTTTTAAGCCACATAGCCCTTACTACTACCATTTTGAAGCTATTTTATATCACAGCCATTCAGGGCTCCATTGAGATGTATGGGCTTCGGAGTCCTAGGTCAAGTTTGGGACAAGTCAAGGACCAAATCAATTTTTTTTTTCCATTTCGGTAGAATCCAGCAAACAGGAACATCCACTGTTTTGCTCATCATTTATCTTTGTATATTGTATACATTGTTATTTCCGATAAGAAGAACAGTATTAAATGCTGCTAATTATCATCTCAGCCTACACCTCACTTTTAGAACAATAATACAAAATAAACTTCACTTGTGCCTTTAAAAATCAGCAAGCATTTGCAATGGGGTTAACATAATGCATAGACTAATACAGGTAAAATAAAGATTTCCTAATCTCATGCTGTATTGGGTCTTGACTTGTTTCAAGCAAATCTGCCATTTTTTTTCAGATAAGAGCATTGAGATTTATAGTTATGCATCACAAAAATAATCCTTTTTTTATATATATTCTCCTCCTTTGGGTTTTTGTCAAATGGCAAACTGTGTAATTCAAATAACCTCCCAGGTTCCTTATCGCTTATATTTTATGGCGCATTTCAGAACCACAAAACATTATCTTGAGTTTTTAGAGTTCAAGAGGCTGCACGACAAAATCAGTGCATAAGAGGAATAGTGCCATTGGGCTCTTTACAGAAGATATTAGGAGTTTAGGTCCTGACCTCTCTCTCAAGAGTCTAAAGTTTATTGTTGAGCTGCTAGTAAAAATAGCATATATTACTAAGTGAATTATCAGCAACACAAGGCTATCACTGTTGTCTGACATAGTCCACACAATATTCCTTCACCTCTGTCTTCTAAAGCAATGGATTATTTATCCTGCTCTTCAGTGAAATGCATTGCTTTTTCTAACTTACATTACACATTTTCTTATGGTTTATGTAATTCCCAATTCCAAAGCATTAGAGGTAAAAGGCACTGGAAAGGTCAATGTTTTTGTTCAGGTAACTCTCATTTACTTAGGGTACCTTCTCACTCCACAACCAGCGGAGACATTTTTGGAGGCGATATTTCATCCTGGAATTATCGCCGCCAAATTGCCTCCTTATTGCAGCGTGTATTTCGGGAATTTGGCGGCGATAAAACCAATGTCGCCTGGTTTCGATCCTGCAGCACTGCTCCAAAATCGAAACCAGGCAACATTGGTTTTATCGCCGCCAAATTCCCGAAATACACGCTGCAATAAGGAGGCAATTTGGCGGCGATAATTCTAGAGAGAAATATCGCCTCCCAATATGTCTCCGCTGGTTGTGGTATCCTGAGGGCCACTTTACACACACCAATTTATTTGTCCAACTTCTGACCAACTTACTGGTTGCAGTGAAATCATGGACACATTGCTCCATTTTGTGGCTGTGTACAAATGTAACTATGTGTCCATGATTTCACTGCAACCAGCAAGTTGGTCAGAAGTTGGACAGATAAGTTGGTGTGTGTAAAGTGGCCCTAAGGCTATGTGTCCACTGTGCTTATTTTTTGTGCTATAATTTTGTGCTGCGTTTGTATGTGCACAAACGCAGCAAAAGAAGTACAAACCTATTGCATTTGTCCTGTGTTTGTTCACATACAAACGCAGCACAATTAAGGGGACACACAAACACTTATAGATTGATGCACACAAAGACAGACAGACAATTTCTCACCACGCGATTCCCGGTTATATTTCCTCCGTACATCGTTAATGATGTCTTTATCTACCTGCCAGGAGCTTGCACCATGTGACTCAGACTGTCACATGGTATGCTGGTTCAGGCTCTGATAGGGTAATTCCTCAGGTCCGTAGGGCGGTGCACTGAGGAAGAATCACCAGAGATCACTGTGGGATCATGGGGAGGGTGAGTATTAGTGCCTTTATGCTGCAGAAATCACTTTTAAAAAGTATCACAAATGCACTGTGGGAATACCCACAGCATTTGTGATGCTTTTATGAGGGGTTAGAATGGAGTCTATGGGGAAAACACAGCCCCAAAAAAGGCAACTTAATTGCAGACATATAAAAAAATGCAAGCAATTTCTGCACCAAAACAACAGCACCCAAAAACACACAGCTTTTGTAAAATCACATTGACTTTTATTATAAAACTGTGGGTGCTGCGTTTTTGATGCACAAGCACATTAAAAAATGCACCAAAAATGCACAGTGGGCACTAAGCCTTACAGGAAAGAAAGAAAGTAGGACCCTTTTAGTTTCAACATATTTTTATTTTGGAAAAATTCTGGTGCATAAGAAATAAGACAATTAGCTCCCTGATCTTCCCCTCCCTCCCCTTTGTTATCATGTGGAAAGGAAAATGAGGCTGGCTTCACACCACGGCAAGATCCGATCTGGGGCTGTCAGGGATGAACCTGACAGCCCTGGACCGGATCAGCACACAGAACCGGAGGGCAAATATGCCCTCTGGTCCGGTGTGCAGCCGGCTTCAGCTGCTGCTGCTGGTGATTCAGGACCGCGACTCGTGGGGAGCTAGCCGCGGTCCTGAAATAACAGCGGCGTGCAGCCGCAGGTGTCCGTCCCAGATCCTCCCAGACAGCGGCAATCTGGCCCCTTAGACTTCCATGTTAGGCAGCGCTGGATTACCCCGGATTCGAGAGGATCCAGGAGAATCCGATTTGGGGAGATTTTTCTCCCTCAACACAAAAATGCTACAAGCAGCATTTTTGTGTCCGGGAGAAATATCCGATTTTTCCCGGATTCTCTCGGACATCCAAAAACCGTATGCCAAAAGATATTCATCCCGCGTATTCCAGCCCCATAGGGTTACTATGGGGCCGGAAATCGGATCCGGGGGTATGCAGTTCACACCGGACAGCCCCGGATCCAAAAAACTATGGTGTGAAGCCAGCCTAAGGGTACCTTTATATAATAGTAGCCTCGGCAAACTTAAATGTGAAAAATAATCTTGGAGAGAATATTTCTTTTTGTTGTTGTTTATTGTGACTCCTGGCCTCCCACATGACAAGGCACAGTCATACCTTCCATATAATGCAGGTACTCTAAGTCGAGCGAACACCACCGATGCCACAACATGCAGTTCAGATTTCTACATGCACAAGTTGAATATCACCATAGTGATTATATTATCATGTGCAATGTAAGAAATCCTGAAAACCTGCACGTGTGCACTCGAGGCTGAGTTCGCCAATGCTCTAGTTGTCTAGCTTTTCCTCAACCTGATCACAGGCCACTCTGCAACAAATTTCAAGACTTTAGACATTTGCTTGATCCACGAAGTCCATAACTAATCCCCATAGTCTATACTATATCACGGATAGAAGGATATAAGTATAGGAAAGCTCATGCTTGAGCTGAAACATCGGAATTTGTGTTCCACTCTTTTTGCACAATAAACAACAACAAAAAGAAATATTCTCTCCAAGTTTATTTTTCACATTTAAGTGTGCCGAGGCAACCACTATATTTTGGTAACAAGTTTTTCCTCACAGCACCTTAGCAGGGGGTCGAGCCAAGTCTTACCCATTACTAAGGTACCTTTACACGCCACAACCAGAGGAGACATTTTTGGCGTCGATATTTCTCCTGGAATTATTGCCGCCAAATTGCCTCCTTATTGCTGCGTTTATTTCTGGAATTTGGCGGCGATAAAACCAATGTCACCTGGTTTCGATTTTAGGGCAGTGCTGTAAAATCGAAACCAGGCAACATTGGTTTTATCGCCGCCAAATTCCAGAAATACACACCGTAATAAAGAGGCAATTAGGCGGCAATAATTCCAGCGAGAAATATCGCCGCCAAAAATGTCTCCTCTGTTTGTGGCGTGTATAGGTACCCTAATAAGACTATCAATACTTCACTCCAATTTCCCTCTAACCAAGTAATTTAATGTGATACCAGCATGTTGAAACTTTACCTTTCTCCTGCTTCTTTCTATTAATACTGTAAAAGAATATCAGCTTTAAATCTGACCAAGTTCATCCCAATGTTTATTTGGATCCCCTATTTGTCAACCAGAATTTTGCAATAGCCTTCGTTTCACAGAATTAACCTATTAAGATTGTCACACCTTTATTACATGCATTGAAGTCTAGAAGATAACATGCCTAGCACACATACAGTAAGGCTTGGGTCTGATTTGCGTCAGGGCTCAGGCTGAGGAATCCGTCAAAAACGTAGAATTTCTCAGCCTGACCACATAGCGTTATCGGCATGTAACGCTATACGCCCCCTGTCTATCGATCCCTATGGTAACCTGAAGCTTCGTGCCACCAGCAGCTCTACACAGAAGTCCTAGATATACGCTTTTGCTGCAAACCGCATTTCCTGTGCACTCTCCAAAAGCGCATATCTGGGAGCTGTGAGTGGAGTCGACGGGTGTGTGATCATTCTGGTTGCCATAGGGATACTATACACAGGCGACGCATAGTGTTACATGCCGGTAATGCTATGCGCTCAGCCTGAGGAATTGTAAGTTTTTGACGGGACTGACCCTAGCCTAAGGCTGTTTTAACACAGGACATTTTTACTGCGTTTGTTCTGCAGAAATCTGCAGCAAAACATTGTCTCGCTGCATTTTTGCTGCAATAAAGTAGCAAAAACAACCCAATAATGCAGTTGAGCATTTTTTTTACTCTTCATTGCTTTTAACAATGTAAAAATCAGCAAAACGCTGAGAGAATTGACGTGCTGCTTCTTTTAAAAACACAGAAAAATTTAGCTGTGTTCAATTTAAGACAGGAAAAAAAGCAAGTGTGTGTATGTGTGTGCAGGAGATTTCTGGAATATCATAGGTTTTGCTGGTACCGTAAGAAGCAGTTTTTTATTTGCATGTATTTGCATACAACTAATTATGCAAAACATGAAACAAATACTGTTGCAAAAACACAGCAAAAATGTCTTGTGTAAAAACAGCGTAATTCTATAGATGGGCAAGTCTGGGGATGTAAAGGGATTACAGGAACCCCAAATACAGTATATTAAAGATGGTGGGCACTGTGTCCAAAGTCTCGTGAGAATCCACTACACAGGCACGAGACCTCACAAATCTTGTGAGACATCGGTCACTGTGCTGCTTCAATAAGTCACAGTGACACGTGCCACTGCACAGGTGCGAGACGTGTGAATGACGTTGTATGTCATTGACATACATACACTGGAGGGACGGCATTTTTACAATGCAGCGGGGAGGTTCTGACTGAAGTGTGCTGCACCCCATCAGACCCTTAAGAACTCATTTACATACAGTGCAAGACAGTTAAAAAGTTTATTTATGAGGTATGCAAAGCCAAGTCTAGGGATATAAAGAGTTAGGGTATGTTCACACATTGAGTTTTTGCTGCGGTTTTGCTGCGGTTTACCATTGGTGTTTATGGTAATGTATGCTAATTTGTTCCTGCGGTTTTGATTCCCAGCAAAACCAATGTGTTTCACAGAAACGCTGTGCACACACATTGCTTCTTGTTCTCTGGAGACAGTGTAAACACCAGGATTTGCTGCATTTTTGTTTTCCAGCAAAACCTATGATTCTAGGATTAGCTGTCCCAACACATTGGTTTTTGTTTGGTGAAGAAAGTGGAAACACCTCAGGTTTTGCTGTGTTTTAGAAAGAATGAGCGTGTCAATTCTTTGCTGAACTTTTGCTAAAGTGGAAACACCTGTGGTATTTCCATTTTCTGTAGAGAAAAAAAAAAGTGTGTGTGAAAGCTTTTCCCTGATCACATAGGTTTTGATGGAAACCAAAAACTCAGGATTAGATTAGCATAGATTTACATAAAACCAAGGCAAAACCTGATCTCAAACACAGCAAAACCTTCCTGTGGGCACATACCCTAACAGGAACCCCAATAATGGTACATTTACACGCAGCCACAGGAAGGTAGGAACAGGCAGGCATCAGACACAAATTGTGCCTGTTGTCTTGAAAAGACCTCGATGTGGCTGCGTGTAATTCAGGACTTTCCTTCCTTCAGGGAAGACATTGGAAGGAAAGTCCTGAATTAGGCTAGGGTCACATTTAAAACTTGAATTGCATTCAGCGCATCCAGATCTGGATGCGGTGAACGCAATTGCCTTCACACACATTTTTGAGGAAAAATGTGTGTTGTAAACCGCACTGCAGTAACCGGATTGCTCAGGATGTGTAATCCTGAGCAATGCAGCTACTGCATAGTTTGCTCATCCGCGCTATTGTCGGGATGAGCAAACTGTTCTATCTATTGTAAATCCTCAAATTAAATAAATAAATGATTGCTGAATGTCTCTAGGGGGGCTTAGTCCCCCTAGAGACCGGACGCCCACTCAGGTGGGCTTCTACTACAGTGCTCCTCCGAGCTCCGTCCTTTACCCCCAAAGTTCCCCCCCGTGTCTATATAGAGGGGTCCCTGCACCCCTCTTGTATAGTTCTTCCTGTATGTGGCATAAACAAAGTATTAATGTATAGATTATTGCTCATAGTTACGTGTTCTTGTAGGCAGTTTCATTATCTTGTCATAGGCGGGGCTGTGTGCTGCAGCCTCCGCCTGCTCATTCATTATGGCCGCCCCCTCTGGGCTTGCTCCAGTGTTGTGCGGGCGGCAGCATCATGTAAGGGGCGGAGCTATTGGTATGACGCAGCTTAGCCCACCCCTTTCATGACACGGCCGCCCGGACAACACAGGATGAGGGCCAAAGGGGGTGGGCATAATGATTTCCGGGCGGAGGCAGCAGCACACAGCCCCGCCCATGGAGTGATAATGAAACTACATGAAAATACACGTAACTATGATCATAATGATGTAATGTAATACTTTGTTTATGCCACAATTAGGGGGACTTATAAAAGAGGGGTGCAGGGACCCCTCTATAGAGATATGGGGGGGAGTTTGGGGGACATGCACGGAGCTCAGAGGAGCCCATGGCATGGGGGCATTGTAGGTGAAGCCCACCGGAGTGGGCGTCCGGTCTCTAGGGGGACTAAGCCCCCCCTAGAGACTTCAAGCATTCTTTTATTTATTAGATTTCAATCTTTACAATAGATAGAACAGTTTGCTCATCTCGGCAACAGCCGGGATCAGCAAACTATGCAGTAGTCGCATTGCTCAGGATTACACATCCTGAGCAATCCGGTTACTGCAGTGCGGAGGATAGAACCGCTCCGAAAACTGCAGCCTGCATGATTTTTAACGCAGGCTGCAGTGCCGGAGATGGACACCGGATTGCTTGTGAAGCAATCCGGTGTTTAGCATAGGCTCCTATGAGGAGCGTTTCCTGGTCCGGTTTTGAGCTTTTTGAAAGCTCAAAACCGGATCAGGATTTAAAAAAAAAAAACGGAGATGTGACCCTAGCCTTACACGCAGCCACATCGAGGTCTTTTCAAGGCAACAGGCACAATTTGTGTCTGATGCCTGCCTGTTCCTACCTTCCTGTGGCCGCGTGTAAATGTACCATTACAGTATGTTAAAGGTGGTGGGCACAGTTATAATGCCCGAAAAAGGTGACAGGTTTACTTTATGTTAATTTTCTTCATACTAGAAGTTGTATAATATTGTCTATCTATTAACATAAATTGGCTCAAGTGATCATGAAAACTTTCCAATAATTTACTCATAGAACAGAATGAAGAAAACCAGTGTAATTGACTTGCCAAAACTTCCAATGTCATGCATTCATGTCTTTTGATAACTGTGTATACATTTTAGATATTAAACTTTAGCCTCTTAAGGACAGAGACACTTTATATTATAATGACCTAGCCTAATTTTTTCAAATCTGTCCAGTGTCACTTTCCCTGGAACACTTCAACAGATCCCAAAGATTCTGTGAAAGTTTTTCGGGATACTTTGTACTTCAAGACAGTGCGAAATTTTGGTCAATGTTATTTTTGGTTATTCATGAAAGCATTAAAAATTTGGAAAGAAAATTTAAAATTTCACAATTTTAAAAATTAACTTTTTATTCCCGTAAACCAAAAAGTTATGTCACACAAAATAGTTAATTAATAACATTTCCCACATGTCTACTTTACATCAGAACCATTTTTAATAAATCATTTTTTGTTAGAAAGATAAAATGGTTAAACGTTTAGCAGCAATTTCTCATTTTTCCAACTAAATTTACATTTGAAGTGACTTTGAGAGGCCTATGTGACAGAAAAGACCCAAAAGTGAAAGCATTTTAAAAACTGTTGTTTCAACGACCCAAAAAAATGAATACGTATAGGACTAGATATCAACACCAAAAAAATAACTATATTTAAAAAATAACTTTAATTAACACAGGTCTGCAAAAAAAATTTTTTCGAGAGCTCTTTTGGTTATGCCATGTAATCTTTGTTTTTGAGTGCGCTGAATCCGAAAATGACCTCCGTTTTGTCATATGACATCACATTTTCTGACACTTTAAGTAACTATGTTAGGGCCCTTTCACATCAGCGTTTTTTTAAATTTGCGGCAGATGCGGTGAAAAAACCGCATCTGCCGCAACTGCCGCATAACGGTTCCACTTGCGGCACGGTTGCGGTTTTTTCCATAGGAAGTATAGGGGGACTTGCGGCAGATGCGGCAAGTGCGGTATTGCACTTGCGGCAGGTGCGGCAGAGAAAAAAACCGCAGTAAGCCGCGGTTTTTTTCTCTGCCGCACCTGCCGCAAGTGCAATACCGCACTTGCCGCATCTGCCGCAAGTCCCCCTATACTTCCTATGGAAAAAACCGCAACCGTGCCGCAAGTGGAACCGTTATGCGGCAGTTGCGGCAGATGCGGTTTTTTCACCGCATCTGCCGCAAATTTAAAAAAACGCTGATGTGAAAGGGCCCTTAAACAAGACAATACCTCAAAATGAATGAAAATAGACTCATATGGTACCTTTACACGCCGCCACAGAGGGCAGCAACAGGCAGGCACCTGATGCCGCATATACACGCCGACACAAGGTGCTTCACAGAAGGTATTTGCGTTCCCCGGAAGTGCCGATGGGTGCCGCGGGTTACCTTCTGTGGAATACCTTCCCTGATTTACACGCCGCTACCACAAGGGAATATGGGCGTACATATTGTGCGCCGTAACTACATAGGCGTGACAGAGTTGTGTATTACGTGACGCTCGTACGGTGATTGGACAATGCAATAACCTCATGATTGGCCAGCCGGCTCAGGAAGGCTGGCTAATACATGACGCTATTGCAAATGTGTAGTGTGACTGGTAACCTCGCTGAATATGGCGCCCTGTGCAGGGATAGCCAATGGTTACACAGTAGCCCCAACCAATGATAGCTGATGGGGCGTGGTATACATGATGCTGTGGAACGCCCCTGGGTTTTCCCTAGGCCACGCAAAAACCTTGCCTGTGCCCGGATTACATGCCGCCACCATAGGGATTATGCCTGCTTGTTTTTGAGCACGGCTGAAACACAGGTATCCAAAGACACAGGAAGGAACTTCCTGAATTACACGCCGCCACTTCGCGGTCTTTTCAAGGCAAAAGGCACAATTGTGTCCGATGCCTGGCGGTTTCTACCTTCCAGTGGCGGCGTGTAAAGGTACCATTAAAATAAATTTTTTACTACAAATGTTTCATAAAAATAATTTTTTTAACTGCAATGAGTTCACTAACACACACTAAAATCGATTCTTCTTCCCTGTGAGGCTTCTCTTGGTACATTTCCGCTTGTGAGTAGCATCTGTATTGTCTCTCTGAAGCGTCCAACAGTAGTCTACCATCATTGTAATGCTCCATCTTCCCTGGTATCTTCTTTCCATCTCTTTAATGTCCTGGTGGAATCGTTCACCTTGCTCTTCACTCACAACTCCTAAATTTTCAGGAAAGCTGTCAAGGTGGGAATGGAGGAAATGCACTTTCAAACTCATCAGGCAACCTAAAGCTTGAAATGTTTTCAGCATTCGTCCGACGATGTGTTTGTAGTCAGGGTCTTTGTGATTGCCTAAAAATTTCTCTACGTCCTCTTTAAATGCAATCCACTAGTGATCAGCGTGTATGCTTGTGACTACTCGGTACTCGCACGAGTATCACTGTACTCGGGCTACTCGGCGAGTACCGAGTAATCTCGCGATACTCGTGCTGTACTCGGGGTCCTCATCCCTGCATGTTGGCACTCTTTAGAGAGCCAGCCCACATGCAGGGATTGGCTGGCAGTCACTGTAATGCCACAGCCATGTTAGTTGTGGCATTGCAGTGATTGGCCGGCCTGCACAGCGTGATCGAGCCTTTATAAGACCCGGCCACGATCTGCTCTGCACACAGCCATCCAGACAGTCAGTGTAGGGAGAGTGTCTGCTGCTGCTTAGGGACAGATTTGAGGCCCTCATAGGTAGATCCGGAGCAGGGCTGCAAACTGCTGCTGACCAGAACAGTCCTTCTCAGGACTAATCTAGGAGGATATAGGCAGGGTGATCCAGATCGGAGTCCAAGCTTTCCAGTGACCAGAACAGTCCTCAGGAGACTGTTGGAGCTGACTAGCTGTATACAGGCAGGGTGTAATATCCATATCCAGCTTTCCTGTGACCAGAACAGTCAGGAGACTGTTGTAGCTGACTAGCTGTATTCAGGCAGGGTGTAATACTATATCCAGCTTTCCTGTGACCAGAACAGTCAGGAGACTGTTGTAGCTGACTAGCTGTATACAGGCAGGGTCTAATATCCATATCCAGCTTTCCTGTGACCAGAACAGTCAGGAGACTGTTGTAGTTGACTAGCTCTATACAGGCAGGGTCTAATATCCAGCTTTCCTGTGACCAGAACAGTCACCAGACTGTTGTAGTTGACTAGCTCTATACAGGCAGGGTCTAATATCCAGCTTTCCTGTGACCAGAATAGTCACCAGACTGTTGTAGTTGACTAGCTCTATACAGGCAGGGTCTAATATCCAGCTTTCCCGTGACCATAACAGTCACCAGACTGTTGTACTTGACTAGCCCTATACAGGCAGGGTCTAATATCCAGCTTTCCTGTGGCCAGAACAGTCACCAGACTGTTGTACTTGACTAGCTCTATCCAGGCAGACTCTAATATCCAGCTTTCCTGTGACCAGAACAGTCACCAGACTGTTGTACTTGACTAGCTCTATACAGGCAGGCTCTAATATCCAGCTTTCCTGTGACCAGAACAGTCACCAGACTGTTGTACTTGACTAGCTCTATACAGGCAGGGTCTAATATCCAGCTTTCCTGTGACCAGAACAGTCACCAGACTGTTGTGCTTGACTAGCTCTATACCGGCAGGCTCTAATATCTAGCTTTCCTGTGACCAGAACAGTCACCAGACTGTTGTACTTGACTAGCTCTATACAGGCAGGGTCTAATATCCAGCTTTCTTGTGATCAGAACAGTCACCAGACTGTTGTACTTGACTAGCTCTATACAGGCAGGGTCTATTATCCAGCTTTCCTGTGACCAGAACAGTCACCAGACTTTTGTACTTGACTAGCTCTATACAGGCAGGGTCTAATATCCAGCTTTCCTGTGACCAGAACAGTCACCAGATTGTTGTACTTGACTAGCTCTATACAGGCAGGGTCTAATATCCAGCTTTCCTGTGACCAGAACAGTCACCAGACTGTTGTAGCTGTATACAGGCAAAATGCGCAAGGGCGTTGGCAAGGAACAAGGAAGTGGATGTGATGCTGGTGCAGGCAGAGGCCGAGGTTGTGTGCAAGCACTAATTTCGCAACAACAAAGTGCCACATCTACTCGCTCTCACGTCCTGTCCCAAATTCTTGGGGCCCGCAGCAGTACACCGCTCTTGAACCAAGACCAGTGTCAACAGGTTGCTACTTGGATAGCGGATAATGCTTCAAGTCAGATTGGCACCTCCACAAACACCCTGTCTTCCACACAGTCAAGTGTCAGTAGCCATGATACTGCACTGCACATTTCCCAACCTGATCCTCCTTCCTACCACCAGGCCGAGTGCACGTCCACGGACATTACTGATCCCACACTTGGACACTCGGAAGAGCCTCTCACCAGCTCCTGTTGAAGTGGGTGATAAGGAGATGGTATGTACAGATGCCCAAATATTTGAGCAGCCAAGTTCTCACGAACGGAACGTTGGCAACGTGTCTCAACAAGGGGTGGACGATGATGAGACACAATTGCCAGGAAGTTAGGAGGAGGATCAGGGTGCGGAAGAGGAAGACGACGTGCTGGATGATCCAGTAGCTTACCCAACCTGGCAGGAGGATATGCAGAGCGAGGACAGCAGTGCACAGGGGGAGGGAAGTGTAGCATCCCAACAGGCAGTAAGAAGCAGGGTCGTGTCCGCAGGCAGAAGGCAGGCAACCGTTCCCCGGAACAACAACACGACACAAGGTGCCTGTGCAAATGTTAGGTCTTCCCGAGTCTGGCAGTTTTTTAAGTTGGCTCCAGATGACTCTAAAAAGGCCATTTGCAACATCTGCCATGCCAGCATCAGCAGGGGTAGGAAAACTAGCAGCCTGACCACCACCAGCATGATCAGGCACATGTCAGCCAAGCACCCGACTTTGTGGGAAGTACAACAGAGTTGAGGAGCGGTGCTTGCTGATGTCACTGCTACGTCTTCGCGTGTTGTGCGTGCGAGCCAATCCCCTGTCCATGCTGGCCGCGAACAAGCCTCTGGCCCTGCACCTGAAGTTGCCCACGCACAAATAACACCAGCATCAAGCACATCCTTGTCCCAGCGCAGCGTTCAATTATCCATTCAGTAATACTATTTGAAAGAACAGACAAATGTATAAGGAAATGGAGCGACACCACGATTCAAAAAGGTCAAAAAGTGTTCATTTTTAATTCAAACTACAAAAGGCACACAAAGACAATTAAACAATTAAAAAGGCAAGTAGCCCTACTCATCAAGGTGGTCCCTGTAGATGGAAATGCCAGCCAAGTAAATTACAATCTACGGTACAGTCCAAATGCCAATATCATTTTGCAAACCAAAAACAATAATCCTTACAATATTTAATTCCTGGTTTGTAAAGAACACACATACAAAAAACATCCAACCCCTTATTTATAGCCACAAATTGCAAAAAAGCTGAACACACAAAAAAAAAAAAAAAAAAGTGTGTTTTAATATACTCTTGTCCCCGACCTCTAATAAGGTCCTATAGAAAGGGAAGGGGAGCAGTTAGACAAATTTGTCTGAGCGAGGAACGGAACACGTCCTTCCCACACCAAGGATTGCAGGCCCTACCTCAGTCAGGGTTTCACCCACACTCTACAGATCCGGAATGTCATGCTCCTCAGCCTCCTCCTCCTCCTCCTCTCTGCGCATCCTCATCCACTTTACCCTCCACACCAGTCCAAGCTGGAAGCACTGCAGCACTGCCTCTGCAAAGCGGCAACAGGCTGTGCTGAAGCTAATATGCATAGGTGACAAACCCCACAATGCAGAAGAGGCGTGGACAGCTCTGAAACAGCAGCATATCACTGGCTCACACCTCTGAACCTAAAGCCAGGAAAGGTCGTGTGTGACAATGGCCGGAACCTGGTGGCTGCTTTAAGGCGAGGCCAGCTGACGCATGTTCCATGCTTGGCCCATGTGCTCAACCTGGTGGTTCAGCGGTTTCTAAAGTCTACCCAGAGCTGTCTGATCTGCTGGTAAAAGTTCGCCGCCTGTCTGCACATTTTCGCAAGTCACCTGCTGCTTCAGCCGGCCTTGCCGGCTTTCAGCGCCGTTTGCGTCTTCCGCCCACAGACTGGTGTGTGATGTCCCGACGCGTTGGAATTCAACTCTGCACATGTTGGTCAGGATATGTGAGCAGAAGAGGGCAGTTGTTGACTACCTGCATCACCTAAGCCGTCGGGAAATGGGTCAAACTCCACACATAACACCTGAGGAGTGGAGATGGATGTCCGACCTATGTACCATCCTCCAAAACTTTGAGGACTCCACCAAGATGGTGAGCGGCGATGATGCCATTATTAGTGTCACCATACCGTTACTCTGCCTTCTAAAACGTTCTCTGCTGAAAAACAAAGATTATGCATTGCAGGCGGAGCGCGATGACTTGGAGCAAGAAACAGTAGTGGGTGTGGGTGATAACACACAGCCCAACCTCATCTTATCACAACGTGCAATGGAGGACTATGACGAGGAGGAGGATGAAGACGGAGCAACTCTCTGGCCAAATTGAGGATATGAAATGCACACCAGTCATACCCTCGATTCAGCGTGGCTGGCCAGAGGACAGGGGAGATGAGGAGGAGGACAGCATGTTCAGTCATCGTGTTGGTCAGGATACTGAAGTGATGACTGTTAAGAGTCTGGCGCATATGGCTGACTTTATGGTAAGCTGCCTGGCTCGTGACCCTCGCGTTCAGAACATCTTGGCAGACAATCAGTACTGGTTGGCAACACTCTTAGACCCACACTAAAAGGAGAACTTTATGTCTCTCATTCCTGAGGCAGTTCCAGAAGGCCATAGTCACGGAAGTAGGCAAAGCATTCCCCTCACAAAACGCTAGCGGCATAGGTCAGGAATCGGTGGACAACCAAGGCATACGGCCGACAGGGGCACAAGCCCAATCCGCCAGAGGTAGGGGAACAGTCTTTACGATGTGGGACAGTTTTCTCAGCCCCTCACGCACCACAGCCCCTGAGGTGCGGGGTAGTGCCACAATAAATGCTAAGTTTGGCCAGATGCTGAAGGAGTACCTTGCAGATCGAACAACTGTACTGCGAGATTCCTCTGTGCCTTACAATTATTGGGTCTCCAAGCTGGACACGTGGCATGAATTGGCTGTCTACGCCTTGGAAGTCCTGGTCTGCCCTGCCGCTAGCGTTTTGTCAGAGCGTGTTTTCAGTGCCCAGGTGGAATCATTACTGATAAACGCACCTGCCTGTCAACTGAAAATGCTGACAGGCTGACTCTGATCAAGATGAACAAGGGTTGGATTGGGCCAGACTTCACCACACCACCAACAAATGACAGTGGAATTTAAATTTTGTTATGGGAATTTGCCATGTACCTCCACTCACCCATGGGTACACACTTCTGGACTTTGGCTAATCGCTGGACTGCTCCTCCTTCTCCTCATGTGCCACCATGATGACCGTTACAATAGTTAGGCTGTTGTTTCAGGTATACCCCAGTGGTAAATTTTTTCGCCCATTCTCTTAGAATGGGCATTACAACGACAGGAGACCCGCTCCTTTTCAATGGGAAAAATGTTTTGAGGCCCTCATGCACGTCTCTATCCAGGGACAATGTGGAGCCTCCCAATTTTTGGCTGCCCTGCCAAAGGGCTATACTACAATACACCCACTTCAGGTTTACAGGCCCTCCTGCACGTCTGTATCCAGGGGCATTGTTGAACCTCCCAAATTTTGGCTGCCCTGCCAAAGGGCTATACTACAATACACCCACTTCAGATTTACAGGCCCTCATGCATGTCTGTATGCATGGGTCATTGTTGAACCTCCCAATTTTTGGCTGCCCTGCCAAAGGGCTATACTACAATACACCCACTTCAGGTTTACAGGCCCTCCTGCACGTCTGTATCCAGGGTATTTTTGAACCTCCCAATTTTTGGCTGCCCTGCCAAAGGGCTATACTACAATACACCCACTTCAGATTTACAGGCCCTCATGCATGTCTGTATGCATGGGTCATTGTTGAACCTCCCAATTTTTGGCTGCCCTGCCAAAGGGCTATACTACAATACACCCACTTCAGGTTTACAGGCCCTCATGCATGTCTGTATCCAGGGGCATTGTTGAACCTCCCAATTTTTGGCTGCCCTGCCAAAGGGCTATACTACAATATACCCACTTCACGTTTACAGGCCCTCCTGCACGTCTGTATCCAGGGGCATTGTTGAACCTCCCAATTTTTGGCTGCCCTGCCAAAGGGCTATACTACAATACACCCACTTCAGGTTTACAGGCCTCATGCATGTCTGTATGCATGGGTCATTGTTGAACCTCCCAATTTTTGGCTGCCCTGCCAAAGGGCTATACTACAATATACCCACTTCAGGTTTACAAGCCCTCCTGCACGTCTGTATCCAGGGCATTGTTGAACCTCCCAATTTTTGACTGCCCTGCCAAAGGGCTATACTACAATACACCCACTTCAGGTTTACAGGCCCTCATGCATGTCTGTATGCATGGGTCATTGTTGAACCTCCCAATTTTTGGCTGCCCTGCCAAAGGGCTATACTACAATACACCCACTTCAGGTTTACAGGCCCTCCTGCACATCTGTATCCAGGGGCATTGTTGAACCTCACAATTTTTGACTGCCCTGGTAAAGGAAAATACTACAATATACCCACTTCCTCAAAATGGGCACATTATGTCAAGACAGGACTTCATGTACGTCTCTTCTCAGGAATATCGGAGTGCCGCACAATGTTTTCACGTAAAATCTTTCATGTAATCACAAAAAGTAACATACACCAGCTGTATCTCACTATTGGGTATGTGCCCTTAACATTTCCACCCTGAATATTCATTTTGGTGTCATTTTGGAAGGTTTTCTGGTGACTCCGTAAAATTAGCATGAAACTCGGACAACATTGTTCACAGCTGTGACTTTTGATTGAGAAATGCTTACAGGGGTCTTCCCCACGGTGTTGCCATGTCATTTGAACACTCTTCTGAGACTTTTGTGACATTTTTAAGGTTTGTACATGCTGCCGGCAGTCATTTCATAAAAATACTCGGGTCTCCCATAGGATAACATTGGGCTCGGTGCTCGGGCCGAGTACACGAGTATCTTGGGATGCTCGGCCCGAGCATCGAGCACCCGAGCATTTTGGTACTCGCTCATCACTACAATCCACCCTTCTTTTTGAGGATGCGTCATGGTATTGATAAACTCTTGATCAGCTATAAGCCTTCTAATGTCTGGTCCGACGAACACACCTTCCTTCAATTTAGCCTCCGAGAGGCCTGGAAACTCAGTGACCAATTATTTGAAGCATTCTCCATCTTTTGGAAGTCATTTTACGAATTGCTTCAACAATCCCAATTTGATGTGGAGAGGTGGTAGAAGAACTTTATGGGGAGGAACCAAAGTTTCTCGGAGGACATTTTTTTCACCAACTGTGAGCACCCTCGGCTGCCAATTCTTCTTGGTCCAGTGATTTTGTCGGACTCGACTGTCCCATAGACACAGAAAACAAGGGAATTTGGTATACCCAGCTTGTTGCCCGATCAGTGTAAGACCTGTTAACAGTCCTTTAACCATGTATATAAATGTTTTGTGGACTCTTCCTTGTGTTATACTGCCACCTGCTGCCAAAAAAAAAGGATAGCAGAGATAAAACTCCCTGCTGCTGAGAGTGACGTGGAACAGTCCAGGAGATGGATGGGTGGGGTCTCCAGAAGGAGAGAGGAGACAACTTCCACGTTTGTTGCTGAGAGAGACACAGACCTAAAGAGACTGGATGTGGAGTGAGGGGCCAGACTGCACGAGCAAGGCAGAGATCCAGGACAAGGACTGAACTAGAGAGACTCCTGTCAGCGAATTACGGGCCCCAACGGCAACGAGGTACCTCGCAGTAAAACTCGCAGTAAAGTGTACACACTATTTTAGTTAGGGACAGATAGGAAAACACTCTGCAGTTTGATATACAAGTAATAGAAAGAAAACAAACTCTGCGTCTCGCTCGATAAAGACTTTGCATTTCTTTATTTAAAGACATTCAGAGACCTTGCATTCTCGGCAAACTAGTCACAGTGGTTATATATATTGTATTTACTTTTGCGAACCTTCCCGCTCCTTCCCCTTCTTTCCTGCACTTTTTCCCCAGTTATATTAAAAGTGCATTTGTTTAACACTCTGTGTTCCGTGCAGTCCTTGCGTATCCCGTCACCTGTGGGCTATTACAGCAGCATGCACAAGACTTTCAAAACCCCGCACACTTGCCAACCGTGGTCTTCATATTTAAGTTTACGAAGAACCAATTCCAAGTTCTCGTAGGTTTCCTTGAGGTGTACGGAATGACCTACAGGGATTGAAGCGTAAAAAAATGCCATTGTGGAGTAAAACTGCTTTGAGACTTTTTTTTTAAGAATCTATAAAAATGCGCCATTGCGCTGAATCATATTGGATTTTGAATTGACCCATCAAACCTTTGACATTGATGCAATAAACCAACTTATCTTCCTGGGCAAAGTAAGGAATGAACTCGTCTTCACGATGTCTGAACCATGAAAAAGACACTCCTGGCAACAATAAATTCTTGCTTTTGAGCCTTGAGCCGAGTAACTCAGCGGCATCTTTGGGAAGATTCAAGTCTCTTACCAAATCATTCATCTCCTACTGGGAAAACAATTTTGGTCTTGTATCATCTTCAAAGTCAGAACTTGATTCATCATCTGGTTCAGGTATGACTCCAACTTCATTGGAGCTAGTTATCTCTTCCAAGGTAGCAGGGGCCTTGGGTACTGGTATATCTGTTCCATGGGGGAAGGGATGAATTGCTGAGTGAATATTGGGGTATGAAATGGAATGCTTCCATTTTGAATTATACCCTTTCACATCGCTTGAACAAAAGTAACAATCGTCACTATGGTTCTTTTGCTCTCGCCATACCATAGGAATCCCATAACGGAAAGCTTTTTTCCTACCCTTGAACCAATTTTGGAGGTCCTCAACACACCTTTTGCACACTTTATGAGGCGCCCAAGCTTTATCTTGATCTCCAAGCTTTAGTCCGAAATGTGCGAAGTATAATTTTTTCACAAAGTCTGTAATATTCAGCTGCTGCTTCAACACTGTATATTCACCACAAATGTAAGGCCCCTTTCACATCTGTGCGTTTGCTGCGTTTTGCTTCATTTGCGTTTTTTATGCGTTTTTACAGCAAAAACGCATCAAAACGCATGCGTTTTTGTCCCCATTGACTTTAATGGGAAAGCATAAAAAAAACGCATGCAAAAACGCATGTCAAAACGCATGTGCGTTTGGGAAAACGCAAAACGCATGCGTTTTTGCAAACACAGCTCAAAACGTGGCAAACAACGTTTTGGGCTGCGTTTGCAAAAACGCATGCGTTTTGCGTTATTGCAAACGCACATGCGTTTTGACATGTGTTTTTGCATGCGTTTTTTATGCTTTCCCATTAAAGTCAATGGGGACAAAAACGCATGCGTTTTGATGCGTTTTTGTGGTAAAAACGCTTAAAAAACGCAAATGAAGCAAAACGCAGCAAACGCATAGATGTGAAAGGGGCCAAACAGAAACTGTCAGGCAAATTAATACACTTCCGCTGAGCCATAATGGCATTGTTCACACACAATTTGCGTTTTTTTTAGCACTCTTAAAAGCACTTGCGTTTTTTTAAGAGTGCTAAAAAATGTCCCTTGTGTGTCTGAAAGGATTTGCCACGTTTTTGGACTTAGTCATTTTTTCACCAAAAACGCAGGCAAAAACGCAAGCGTTAACGCAGGGTGCATAAATGTGCCTTTTAAAAACGCATGTGTTTCCTATAGGGCCCCCATGTTAAAAAAACGCATGTGCGTTTTTTCAACATGGGCCCCTATGGGAAACGCATGCGTTTTTGAATGGCACTAAAAGGTACTAATGTACCATGCGTTTTTGCATGCGTTTCCCATAGGGCCCCATGTTAAAAAAACGCATGCGTTTTTAGAAAAACGCACATGCGTTTTTTTACAGCACCCAAAAACGCTGCATGCAGCGTTTTTTGAACTAGGGGTAAAAAACGCAAATGGAGCTGAAAAACGCAGCTACACTCAAATGTACCCTGCGTTAACGCACCTGCGTTTTTTTTAACAGCCCAAAAACGCAGAGATGGTCAAAAAAACGCATGTGTGTGAACATGGCCAATGCTAATTTTGGGAAACATGGTAGAATATGACGAGCTAACACGAACTGAGATTAAAAAGTGTTAACAGGCGAGAACCGAGATAAAACAATTGAAACAAGCCCGGGCATGTCAGAGACCGCTCCTTCAGCTTGCAACATGTTGATGCCAGTTTCATTAGCCCACTCTGAAAGTTCTTTTCTTTGAAAGCTATATTTTTTTGGCATTGTATATCTTCAATGCATTGATGTGAATTAATTAATAGTAATTTTGACTTTCAAAACCCTAAGATAAAAAAAAAAACACCAAAAATTGAGAAAAAATTACTAAATTTGAAGAGAATTTTGCATTTTGTGGCAAATCCTGATGTCCAGGATTTTTTTTCAATATTTTTTTCATTTTTAGCACACCAAAATACATGGAAATTAGATGAAAATGATCAAGCAGCTTTTTAGTCGCAGACCTGTGTAATTATTATTAACATTTTGGGATAAAGTGCAAAAAAAATTAAAAACTAAAATCAGCATACAATAATAAAAACAATGCCAATGCTTGTCAACACATGTCGAAATTCAAGGGAATAATATAATGGGGTACCCTATATCACTTACCACATGCAGACAAAAAACAAATCCAACACAGCACTTGTCAGGAAGTGAACAGACCCCCTTGAATAGAACAAGCACAGGTGCACAGTATCCTATATCACCACAATAAATGTCCTGATTAGATCTGCCTAAGGGTGCTTTCACACACTGCACTTTCTTCTCCCCATAAAGCGCAGGTGATGTCACAGAGGGGAGGAAGAATCCTGGCTCCCCTCAGTGACATGTGTGACCGCCCCATTCGATTTCACAGTGTATTAATATACACTGCAAAATCAAAATAAAATAAAGGCAAATGTATGTAAAATAAAAAATAATTAAATACTTACCCTCCGGTGGCTGTTTGTGCAATTCGGCGTGGAAAGACAGGCAGGTATCAGAACAACAGAACCTGTCGTGATGTCAGAGTGACTTCCGGGGGCTGATTGGTCGCTCGCTCATATCACATGACTTAGAGCGGCCAATCAGCGCCTGGAACGTCACTTTGACATCACGACAGGTCCAAGCAGGTCAATTCCTGCGGCGGCTCCCGGATCCCAAACTCCCATTGGAGGGTAAGTATTTCATTCTTTATTATTTTTCATACATTTGCCTTTATTTAACTTTGATTTTGCAGTGTATATTAATACACTGCGAAATCAAATGGGGGCGGTCTCACATATGACAGAGGGGAGGAGGAACAGGATTCTTCCTCCCCCTCTGTGACATCATATGCAGCAGAGCCCGCCATTATAGGAAAAAGCGACGTCACTGCTGCGTAAAGAATTGACAGGGTCATTCTTTTTAAGCAGGCGCTTTTTTCTATAAAAACGCAGTGTCTTTTCACACAGTGTCTGTACAGCAAAATGAATTTCACATTCGCTTTGCCGGCAGACAAAAGGCACATTGCGTATTTTGAAAAGCGTGCACAAAAAAGCGTGCAAGCATACACAATGCTTGAACGCAGCCTTAGGATGGTTTCCCATTGCGCTTTCAAGCGCAGTGGATGCTGTGGATAAAATTAATTAAATCTGCAAGCAGTGAGCAAGCAACGGCGAAACGGACGTAGGGGGTGTGCTACCTGGCGGGACTCAGGGTGGGTGACCGAGGTTGTTACCTGTGCTTGATATGGGTGAGTGATTTGTACCTTGTGGTACTTCCTGATTATATGTCCCATTTTCTTGCATTTTACCACCACACAGGTTTTGACCTTATGTGTTCACTCATTGAGTGATTACCTGTCTGTAGCCATTTGTGGGAATCTCCCAATTGTACTTTATTGTAAAACATGTATGTGTCTGCTTTTATATTTGTATTAAAATAAAGGTGATATTTTTGTAACTATAAAGGTACCTTTACACGCCGCTACAGCAGGGTGGAAACAACCGGGTGTTTCACGTGCACGAGCACGTAGCAACGGTTACAAACGGTACCCGATACCGCCTTTACACGCCGCTACAAGGTGCTCTACAGACGGTTTAATCTATCTCTGGATACACCGCCGGGTGCTCAAGTTACCCTCTGTAGAGCACCTTACCTCATTTACACGCCGCTACAGAAGGTAATATGGGAGGACCTGGTGCAGCAGGGACAACACATAGGCGTGCCAGGATTGTGGATAACGAGACGCTCGTACGATGATTGGACAATGCAATAGTATCATGATTGGCCAGCCAGCGCAGGAAGGCTGGCTAATACATGACGCTATTGCAAATGTGTATTGTGACTGGTCAGCTCCTTAAATATGCCGCCCTATGCAGCGACTACCAATCGTAACGCAGGAGCTTCCTCCAATGATCGCTGAAGGGGGGCGGTTTCACGGAGGCTGTGTCACGCCCCAGGGAGTTAATTAGGTGACAAAACAACCTTACCCTACCTTATTTAGACGCCACTACCATCGGGTTGAAATCAACCTGTTTTAGAGCACTGCTCTGAAACAGGTGCCGCAAGTGACGGGTGGCAACAACCTACTTTACACGCCGCTACCTCGGGTTAATTTGATGGTGCAAGATACATTTGTCTCATAAACCCGGTTGTTTCCACCCTGCTGTAGTGGCGTGTAAAGGTACCTTAAGGGCCCCTTTAAACGCGGCTACATTTCTAGGGTGGCTACAGGTAACTTACTGGTTGCAGTGAAATCATGGAGAGATTATTCCATTTGTACACAGCAACAAGATAGAACCTTGTCTCCATGATTTCACTGCAACCAGTAAGTTACCTGTAGCCACCCTAGAAATGTAGCCGCGTGTAAAGGGGCCCTAACTCCTTCAGGGTACCTTTACACGCCACTACAACAAGGTGGAAACAACCGGTTGCTTCACTTGCACGAGCACGCACCAACGGTTACAAAAGGTACCCGCACCGCCTTTACACGCCGCTACAAGGTGCTCTACAGAAGGTTGAATCTATCTCTGGATGCACCACCGGGTGCCTAAAGTTACCTTCTGTAGAGCACCTTACCTCGTTTACACACCACTACAACAAGGTAATATGGAAGGACCTGGTGCAGCAGGGACAACACATAGGCGTGCCAGAATTGTGGATTACGAGAATTTCGTATGCTGATAGGACAAAGCAATAGCATCATGATTGGCCAGCCAGCGCAGGAGGCTGACTAATACATGACGCTCGAGCAATTGTGTAGTGTGACTGGTCAGCTCCTTAAATATGCCGCCCTATGCAGCGACAACCAATCGTAACGCAGGAGCTTCCACCAATGATCGCTGAAGGGGGGTGGTTTCACGGAGGCTGTGTAACGCCCCAGGGAGTTATCTAGGTGACGAATAAACCTTACCCTACCGTATTTACACGCCGTTACCACCGGGTTGAAATCAACCTGTTTTAGAGCACGGCTCTGAAACAGGTGCCACAAGTGACGAGTGGAAACAACTGCCTTTACACGCCGCTACCTCGCGTTGATTTGGCGGTGCAAGATACATTTGTCTCATCAACCCGGTTGTTTCCACCTTGTTGTAGCGTCGTGTAAAGGTACCCTCATGGTTTCCATTCGTGTGCAGAGAAATTTTTTGGCATGTGTATGGCTGCGTATGCGTACCGGGTGTCGAATTTCTGCGAACGGGAAACGCAACATGTTGCATTTTTTGGGTGTTGAAAATGCACAAGTTTCCTGCATGCGTATGGATGCGGAAAAACAATGCATTATTCTCTATGTGTACGCAATCGTACACAAGGCCTTGCAGATGCCTGCATTTGATACGCACGTATATAAGAAATGAGCATGCCCAGAAACAGATTTGCAGTACCTCTCTTCGCCCGCCCACATCCCAGCCCACTCCCTATGGGCGGGATCTGTCAAAAAACATACCAGAACAGTGCTGATGACGCAAAAGATTAATGAACACATGTCCTTAAAAACTGCGTACGCATGCAAAAAAGCAAACAAACACATGCATACGCTACATTTTTATTAATGTTTGCGGATGACAATGTGGACAAAATCAACTGTAATTGCATGCTATGATGCGATTCTACATGCATATGCGCAACATACGCTGCAAGCAACGTTTTTGTGTCCAGGAGAAAAATCCCACTTCTCCTGGATTCTTCCGGAGAGATGGAAGCCAGATGGCAGATAGCTGCCATCTGGCTCCATCCGGCCCCATAGGATACTATGGAGCCAAAATCTGGTCTGGGGCCCTGTCACCCCTGACCGCCCCGGATTGGACCTGACCCAGTGTGAAGGCAACCTAAGGGCCACGTCATACCCGGTGACGTCGCCGAATATCGCGCGTACGGCAAGAGCGCGCACGTTTGGAGCCTTTCCAGCGTCGCGTCTCCGTTTACATGGTACACTTCGGACGCATCGGAATCTGACAGCGGCATTGCCGCTGGAGTGTCTGAAAACCCCAGCGGCGATGCAGTACAATGGGAGCCTATGGCTCCCATCGCCTGTGAGATCACCGTCGGCAGTTTACATGGGGCAATGTCTACACATCACCCCAGAGTGGCCGCCTGGTTTCACAGCGCTGCTGTGAAACCAGGCGACCACTCAAATGCGTCACCCTCACCTATTTACATTGGGCGACACCCCCTAAAAAAATCACCGCCAGACATCGCCAGATGTGATGTGGCCCTAAGACAACTGAGTGTGGCTAGCTACCAAGGGTTGCCACAATGAAAATTTAAGGAATTTCAGGCTAAACCTAGTGTGCATGGCACAGTGCCTTAACTTCCCCACAGCTCTGTTGATTGCATGCACATTTATTTGGGCCTGCTCTGCCCTCATTCATGGCCTGCTGGTCTGACACTGTCTGACACTGCTGGTCTGATATTGCACTGGCATTTGTAGAATTTGCTTTATATGATTGGGCCTGGTCTGCCTTTATCTATATGTGTCTGTCCAGCACCATGGGAGCATTTCTGATATACACCAGGTATATATTGCATTCATATGGTTCTGCTTTTAATACATTTAAGGTACCTTTACACGCCGCCACAGAGGGCAGCAACAGGCAGACACTGCACGTGCACGCGCGCGTTTTCAACGGTTGCAAACGGTGCCTGATGCCGCATATACATGCCGCCACAAGGTGCTCCACAGAAGGTATTTTCGTTCCCCGGAAGTGCCGACGGGTGCCGCAGGTTACCTTCTGTGGAATACCTTCCCTGATTTACACGCCGTTACCACAAGGGAATATGGGCGTACATATTGTGCGCCGCAACTACATAGGCGTGACAGAGTTGTGTATTACGTGACGCTCGTACGGCGATTGGACAATGCAATAACCTCATGATTGGCCAGCCGGCGCAGGAAGGCTGGCTAACACATGACGCTATTAAAATGTGTAGTGTGACTGGTCAGCTCGCTGAATATGGCGCCCTGTGCAGGGATAGCCAATGGTTACACAGTAGCCCCAACCAATGATAGCTGATGGGGCATGTATACATGAAGCTGTGGAATGCCCCTGGGTTTTCCCTAGGCCACGCAAAAACCTTGCCTGTGCCCGGATTACATGCCGCCACCATAGGGATTATGCCTGCTTGTTTTTGAGCACGGCTGAAACACAGGTATCCAAAGACACAGGAAGGAACTTCCTGAATTACACGCCGCCACTTCGCGGTCTTTTCAAGGCAAAGGCACAATTGTGTCCGATGCCTGGCGTTTCTACCTTTCGGTGGCGGCGTGTAAAGGTACCATAACAGTAATTTTGACCAGGGGTGCCCAGACTTTTGCACGCCACTATATATACCTGCTTAATCCAATAAATTAAATAAAATTGATGTTAAAATCACATACAAACCATATTTTCTTATTCATGACCATATTAATAGAAATGAATCCCAAGTCTCACACAGGCAGACCTCGCGCATACGCAGATTGCATGCTGAAGTCTGCCTGTGTGCGACCGGAAGTGACGCAATCCCGGCGTCAGTGACTGCGTCGCGTGTGACGTTGCGGGCGCGAGATTTAAATTGTGCCCGAGCTCTGCAGTGTGTAATGACGCCCATTAGGGTGTAATAGAGTGGCGAGGTGGGGGTAGCGCGGCACGGGGACCCGCCTACCCGTCACAAACGCAGCGAGGAACGCCCCGCTGTCATGGATTTTGTAAGTTTGCTAACTACTTTATTGTACTCATAGATTACTAATATAGGTCAGATAGGGATGCTTTAGAAAGTATTGTAAAGCTGCAGGGACAGCTATTAACAGGTTAGGAAGGTTATTTTGGGTGACAGGTTCCCTTTAAAAAATAGATGGAGTAACATTGTCCACAATATGCACATCTGCTGCTTGAAACTTCATGAAATTTTGCAATTCTGGAAAATACTTTTATTTATGAAAATTAAGTCTATAGGTTTGGGACAGAGAAATAGAAGACACCGTACATCACAGACTGGGTGTGGTCTTGGTTATATGCTTAATGTTTTTAAAACTTGATACATTGAATAGCCTTATAAATAAATTGAGCGTACAAATGGACATTGTGGATGAATTTACCACACAAATTAATTCTAGCTAAATTTACACTAGTGTTCATAGTTCAGTTTATCTGATCCATAATAGGAATGAAAAAATTAACTCCTATAAGAACAGATTCAACCTATGATGGATTTGAATAGTAGATTACATACACTAGTGTTAATTGGTTTTGTTTGATTTCTATTTGGTTGACCATCACGTTAATGGAAAAAATTAGTTTTTGTTCCATATAAATTATGGAAATTACTTGAAAATATTTCCATAAGGGTCCTAAGATGCTGATGGAAATGCCAAGATTTTGTAGGTGGAAATGCTTCAAGAAACCTCGGAAGGTGTTTTTCCTTAAGCATCTTTGTCAACGTGTTATTTTCCAGCCTCTCGGCCACTATTGTCTTTGTGCTATAAATACAAATGTATAGAGCGGGGGTATCCAAAACCAATGAGCATGTTACTTCTTTTAATCGTTTCAAGGTTTCCAAAGTCTGTAGCAGTTAAAAGAAGTGACAAAAAGGTGCAACATGTGCACAGGAATGTCATCTTGAATTGTTCCATACTGTGTTCTTTTTCTTTAGTGAATTTGCTGTGCTTTTTCGAGCAGATTACAGTTGCAATTTGCCTGTACTGCTGTCATGTGAACATATTTTTATTTCAAATTTAAACTTTCACATTTTTGGACGCCTTAGATTTTTAGGCATGTGACTATATATCCTTGCTACCCCCAAGGAGACGGAATAAGCAGTATCAACCTATAAAAATATACTTGGTAGCATATTTTAGAAGAAAAATAATTATATCCAAGTATCACATCAGAAAAGTAGTTATACAGTGATACCACAAACTTAGATAAGATAGTAATTAAAACAGCCTTCATTGTACAAATATTAAAAACTATATTCACATGACAAACAAAAATACAAGAGAGGAACACCTGAAACACCAACAAACAAATTTGGAGACCAATACTATCCCTAAGATGACCACTACCTAGCAATGGAGGATTTACACCATAGGATAGGGTGCCCCATAACATGCCGGCTGACCCTATTGATCGACTTGTTCTCTTGTTTCAAAGCACAAATCCTGATTGCCCGATCTTCTGCCTCATATAACTTTGTGAGTAGTGATGGGTGAGTCCTAAATTACTCGAAATCGCTTGACTCTATCGAGTCCGAGCCCGGGACTCGCTACTCGTTGCGAGTCTAGCGAGTCCAATGTTAATGAATGGGGCGAGTAATGGTTGCTATTTACAAATCGCAGATGTGTCTCGGAAAGCGCTCGCATTGCCGTTTTGGAAACCCCACTCGCAACAGTTTTTTGCCACGAGATGGAGTTAGGTGGTGCTGTAGGCGTCACCTGGCTTAGTCTGAGGCAGTGAAGCAGCACACTAGTCCCTGCAAAAATTATTAAGTGCGCACAAGTAGTCACACAAGCAGGTGGCGTATGTGCTATTTGCAGGTAGGAGAGCAGCAACGCACTTGTCTGCCACAGAGAAAATAAAGCTGAAGGGGTTATTATGACCCAAAATCTATCAGGTGCAAAAAAATAAGAAATAGTACCTCAGCTAAGCCTCTGACTTCAGCTATTGGAAAAGCTGAGTGAGTAAGCTAAGCTATGAGGTCGGTCCTGTGTGCACTGTAAGGCTGCTCCTCCCTGCCTGCCTACAGTCCTCTACACAGTACTCCTCTGTCCTCCTGGTAGCTTCAGAAGAGCTGTTTGGGTTAAATATAAGGAATCTTGAAGTTTCCCTACACTGACTGACACTCCCTATGATCTGCTCCAGCATCTACCTCACCCTGCACTAGCTCAGATCGTCACAGGAATGTGGAGGAAATGGCGGTGGCAAGGCTTATATACAGCCTCGCCTCTCATACATGACATAGGGATCACGATGGACAGAAGCCAATCATAGTCCTGCCACAACCAACATGGCTGTGGCATTACTGAATATGATTGGCTAACATGCTTGTCCATCTTCACAAGTTTTCTGACCTAACACGCTAGGCTGTCTCGGAAGCTTTGTCGGAACATAACAGATTCTGTATTCGCGAGTCCCGAATACAGTATACAGGACTCGGATTCTAGACTCGCTCAGACTCGCTCAGACTCACTGCTGACAGCGGGTATCCGTGAAGCGGTGCGATTGTTTTAAACGATTTGGGGAGATTCAAGCTACATAGCGATGTGATATAGCGAGTCTAGCGAGTGAGAAAAAGTAAACTCTGACAAAACTAGGATTGCCATTTACTTGCATTGGACTCATTACTGTGCGAGTAATCGCTGGGAAACTCGCCGAGTACCAGTCCTGCGAGTCCCTTACTACTCGCCGAGTAACGAGTCCTAACGAGTAGACTCACCCATCCCTATTTGTGAGTTATAATGTTCTCTCCCTGTGTCAATATGGTCTTGGCTTATGGGTTACATGTTCATCCTAAAAATGCTTGATATTATTTATAGATCCACGCTCACTAAGCCTAGAACTTAACTCCTGTTGTGTGAAGTCATTAAGAAGACTTTTAAGCAAAATTTGGAAATAAACGTTTTTTCACCTGGCAATTTACATACAACTACTCTTTTATCCGTCTACTAAACACCAAATATTTTCTTATAGTTTCCACTATTCTGTTCTGCCTGTGCTTCACATTTATTACTGGATGATCGGTTGCATTCAATGATTCAAAACGGTATCCTACTATTTCTTTGATAAAGTATATATATAAAATATCTTCTGTGTGAATTTGGGCTTTTGAATGTCTATCTGGGATTAGATGTTGAATGTTTCATTGTTATTTTCCTGATGTAAACTTAATCACTTATATTTTGACCTCTTTTGTAGGCGAGCAGTAATTCTCCCTTCTTCTGATGAACCCAAAACTGCAAGTAGGGGAGAAACATGACAAGTGCATGGAAAATTTTATCCATCAAATGGAGTTTACCGAAACACTCAGCAACAAGTAGCAACTCCCTGGGTCTTATAACTAAGTTACGTGAACTAGACCAGAAGTGACATTGCCACTACATGAACTAACATCACTATATGGTCGATCCATAGTGTCAGCTGATGTGTATGGTGGTACCCTAACCTATGGTGTAAATCTTCCATTGCTAGGTAGTGGCATCTTAACGACAGTATTGGTCTGCAAAATTGTTTGTTGGTTGTTTTAGGTGTTCCGCTCCTTGTATTTTTGTTTGTCCTGTGAATATAGTTTTTAATATTTGTACAATAAAGGCTGTTTTTATGTTTATCTTATCTAAGTTTGTGGTATCACTCTACAACTACGTAGCATATTTTTACCACTGTTTTGAAATGACATCTTTTGTATGACATTTTTTTAATTGTAAAATATGTATAATTTGATTTTCTATGGCTATGTGTTCATTTTACAAAAACAACAAAACATTCAACAAGCTTGTATTGAAGTGATGTACTGTAATTGGCTTGGGCCAGTTTCACATTTGCATTCACGATGCAGTGTATGCGAACACAGCCAAACGCATGCACACGGGATCCCTATGTTTAATATGGAGACCTATGGTACCTGTGTTTGGCTGCATTCGCATGCGTTTTTTCTACACACACTCCGAACCGTAACTTATTGCATTTTTTGTGCATCTGAGAGGATGATTGCTTCATACGCAAGCGTCCTCAAGCACACTAAGAATGTTCACAGCTGAATGGAGCCGCAGTGCCATCGGAGGTCACCGCTGTGAATGTAGCGTTTTGTATTATTTTTTTATTTCACTCCTCCTTCAAGCACAATTTCTGTTCAGGTCTTCTCTGTCTCTCTACTTTCTCTCTCTATTACTCTCGACCACTATATAATGGGTTCCTATAGAGAATAATTCTGTCATCGCATGCAGATAATCAATGCTGCATTGACAGAATTAACGATGCGTTTGGCACTGTATTTGCATCTGCGGACCATCCGCAGGCATACCAAATGCTAGCGTGAAACTAGCCTTATTCACATAGGATCGATTAAGAAGTGTATAACAAAACAAAAACCTGTCTTGACAATGATCTGATATCCCAACTTAGAAGGAGATGCCATGAAACTTCTTTAAAGCTAAATTATTTATTAAGTTTGACTTTACTGCCTAATAGAATTCACAGTCAATTCTTACAGTGACTCTGTCAGCAGTTTAGAAACGGCAAAACTATAGACAATACTATGTAGTAGACCTTGAAATCTGGTTAAACACACAAATATAGCAAACATTAACTTTACATTTTACACAATATCAACCATGATGAAGCAAAATTTGCACTTTAGTGACACTTCTAACATCCAACCAGATGACTATTTTTTCTGAGAACAAAGGTATGGATGTTTTGGGAGCATTTAGTTGTGCATACTTAGGGTGACATAGTCTGTTTTTTTTCTGTGGTAATATATGGATGTGTGAAATCTAGACGATAAAGGAACTAGACAGAAGAAGAATCAACAGCTTTGAAATGTGGTGCTGAAGAAAGATGTTATCAATATTATGGATAGCAAAAAGAACAAACCAATTTTGGGACATATTAAGCCAGATATATCACTCAAAGCAATTATCACCGAGCTATCACTTGCCTACTTTGTACACATTTTACGAAGGGAGGAAACAATGTGAAGGACCTCATGGTCAGAAGAAAAAAAAGGAACAAGGCAAAGAGGAAGACCAGCAACCCGTATCTCTTGATACGATCAAACAAATGGCGGAGAGGAAGACCCTGGTGACAATATCTTCGTTTGCACAAGATCGATCTTCCTACAGAGTGTTCATCCAGCAAATTACCATGGCTTGAGATTGAGTTGAAGGATATTAAACAAAAACTTGGAAGACAGTAGCCAGAGATTCTAATTAGTTGTTGTAGCTTAACTCAAGCAGCACTATAATTGGGACTGACCAAAGAGAGTGAGGGAGAGTGAGTCAGGAGAGAAACTCTGCCCTTAGTTTTTCAAGGCTCACACTCCTCAATTAAAATATATCCTTATTACAGGAGATTTAGAAGATTTAAGCATGTGTAATTTTTGTGTGTGTATAGGTGTTTATATAAATATGTGTGCGGAATGTGTTTATTATGTATGATTACTTGTGGTACATATATAAATATATTACACACAGATATATATATATATATATATATATATATATATATATATATATATATACATATATATATATATATATATATATATATATACACTACCTTTCAAAAGTTTGGGGTTATTTAGAAATATCCTTATTTTTGAAGGAAAATCATTTTTTTTTTCAATGGAGCTAACAGTAAATGAAGCTAAATATAAAATGAATCAGAAATACACTCTATACATTGTTAATGGCTAATTACTTTTTTAGTTGGAAACGTCTGGTTTTTAATGCAAAACTGCATCTACAGTGCCTTGTGAAAGTATTCGACCCCCTTGAACTGTTCAACCTTTTGCAACATTTCAGGCTTAAAACATAAAGATATAAATTCTAATTTTTTCAACAACAAGTGGGACACAATTGTGAAGTTGAACGAAATTTTTTGGATATATTAAACTTTTTTAACAAAGTAAATACTGAAAAGTGGGACGTGCAATATTATTCGGCCCCTGTACTTTCAGTGCAGCAAACTCACTCCAGAAGTTCAGTGAGGATCTGTGAATGATCCAATGTTGTCCTAAATGACTGGTAATGATAAATAGAATCCACCTGTGTGTAATCAATATAAATGCTCCTGCTCTGTGCAGGTGATCTAGGGTCGAGATGGAGTCTGCCCATTGAGAATTGGGGGGTGGACAAGGAGGATAGGGATATCAGCGTTAGGACTCATCAGACCTGAAGTCACTTTGTCGCAGTTGATGAGCAAACAGACATTGGCCAATGTGTGTACCAAGAACTTCAGAAATAAAAACATAAGATTTTGAGTTTTTTTAAAAAAACGTAAGTTTTTAAACTTTTTTCTCAAATATATATAGCTTGTCAGCATTTGTACATGATTGGTGGTAGCTGAGTGCTGCAGAGAACTTTTTTCTAGTTATTTGACCCAGCGTCCCTGCTGGCACCAGTTCACATTTTGTCTGTGAGTGCTGTGCAGTTTTTTTTTTCTTCTGTTTTGTATCTTATGGAGTTGCTGGCTCCTTGCTGCAATTTTGCACCCTCATCACCTGCAGGTGATCTAGGGTCAAGATGGAGTCTGCCCACTGAGAAGTGGGGGGGTGGACAAGGAGGATAGGGATATCAGCGTTAGGACTCATCAGACCTGAAGTCACTTTGTCGCAGTTGATGAGCAAACAGACATTGGCCAATGTGTGTACCAAGAACTTCAGAAATAAAAAGATAAGATTTTGAGTTTTTTTAAAAAAACGTAAGTTTTAAACTTTTTTCTCAAATATATATAGCTTGTTAGCATTTGTACATGATTGGTGGTAGCTGAGTGCTGCAGAGAACTTTTTTCTAGTTATATATATATATACATACACTACCTTTCAAAAGTTTGGGGTTATTTAGAAATATCCTTATTTTTGAAGGAAAATCATTTTTTTTTTCAATGGAGCTAACAGTAAATGAAGCTAAATATGAAATGAATCAGAAATACACTCTATACATTGTTAATGGCTAATTACTTTTCTAGTTGGAAACGTCTGTTTTTTAATGCAAAACTGCATCTACAGTGCCTTGTGAAAGTATTCGACCCCCTTGAACTGTTCAACCTTTTGCAACATTTCAGGCTTAAAACATAAAGATATAAATTCTAATTTTTTCAACAACAAGTGGGACACAATTGTGAAGTTGAACGAAATTTTTTGGATATATTAAACTTTTTTAACAAAGTAAATACTGAAAAGTGGGACGTGCAATATTATTCGGCCCCTTTACTTTCAGTGCAGCAAACTCACTCCAGAAGTTCAGTGAGGATCTCTGACAGATCCAATGTTGTCCTAAATGACTGGTAATGATAAATAGAATCCACCTGTGTGTAATCAAGCCTCCGTATAAATGCACCTGCTCTGTGATAGTCTCAGGGTTCTGTTTCAAGTGCAGAGAGCATCATGAAGACTAAGGAACACACCAGACAGGTCTGAGATACTGTTGTGGCGAAGTTTAAAGCTGGAT